>WBNQ01083213.1:0-23442 GCA_013401375.1 Spizella passerina | reverse complement strand
AACCTGAACCACTTCTGGCCCAGCTTGAAATTATGTTCTCTTACCCTGTCGCTGGTTGCCTAGGAGAAGAGGCTGGCTACCTCCTCACCTGGCTACAACTTCCTTTCAGGTAGAAAATATCCTAATATTCTGCTAATATTCTCTGTATTGCTCCAATTTTAATATATTATGCTTGAAAATATCATAATGTTCAGATTATAATGCTAATTTTAAAAGTACTCAGATTATGCTTGGATATAAGCTGTGTTGAAATGTATATTCAGCATGGCTGTGCTTCTTTCTGGTTGTGCTTGGGAGCAGAACTTTACCTGACTAAGGATGCTGACCCTCCAAAGCTGCAGATTTTGCTAGTGTTTGGGTCCCAAACAGAGTGAAAGTGATCCATAGAAATCCATTTGTGGGTTGAATCTAGTCTTCTAAGTCAGTCCTTAGTGACTCTTATTTTCAGAGATGTGCTGGTGGTACGCCAGGACTCTGATCTGTACCTAACTGGATGGTCAAACAGCTGTGTGGCAAAAGCATGTCTTCTGCAGCAGGCTAAGTGATGGATTCTCATCTTACCTTCTCCTGAACATTGCCAACATACATATATATATAAATAGACTCAAGTCTTGAGTCAAGCTATTCACTCTGAAGAGTATAAAATATAGAGCATAAAACATAAAATTGAGCAATATTAGGTTTTTAGGATGGAAAATTTTCTTTGCACTTTAAAACACAAATCACTAGATTTTTTTCAATTATGAAAGTGTTTATGTTTGAGATAATTCTTCAGTCTGAAGTGCTACACGGGTTAGAACAAGCTGCAAGGATAATTGTCTCACAATTTCAGACTATCACAACTTGTGGCATTTTGGTTTTGAGACAAGTGACTCTTGGCAATTGGGGTCAGTTCAGGAGTGTTGGGACCAAACCTTGGACCTCCAATTGTCTGATAGGGTTTGGTCTGATTTAATGATAGCTTGAACAACTGAAATACTTCTGATATACTCAAATCTATTTACTTTGGGCTGCTCCTGATAAATATATTATGAACACTGCTGCAGGTCTGGAAGAGCAACATCATATCCTACACGAAGCTTGCAGATATCATTCCCATATCTTTTCCCTGCTCGGTTTAAGTAAATATTTTCCCTTGAAATTCATTAGGTTTTTCTTTGAAGTACAAGAGAATGCATACATTTTGCCTGCTTATTTGCGGAGATTGAAGGCAAAATGCACTATTAAAGGCAGTCTCTTAGATGTTTACAGTGAAGTGGAGAGAGAGGAAAGCCTCACGAATTGAGATATGAAATATCATATCACACCACCTACCTAAATTCCAGAGGCTGAACTCTTAGGAAGACAATGGTAATCTTTCCCTCTGAGCCAATGTGAGCTGTGTCCATGGCCCATCAGTTGCCACATCTGTGTCAGATCAGCTGGTGGACACTAGGGAAGAAGGATCACTGCACCCTTGCCTTATGTTCTCTTTACTCCATGTGTTCCTGGGCTGTGCCCACTTTATCAGCCATCCATGGCTAAGCCTGACCTCTGACTGGCAGAGGTCTCTGGTATATATAATTGTTTGCAACTTATCTTATGCAGATATTCAGGCTGGAGAGGCCTCTTAGGCGACAAACTTTGAGGAAAAGTCTCAAAAGTCTCAGTCTTCAGCTTCAAATTTGGTTTTGACACAAGCACCAATGGAAGAAATCAATCCTTAAACTACAAAATATGATAGTAAGATGGTTTTGTTGGATCAACTTAATAGTGAACTTGGATTACTTACATTTTTACTATAATTTGAGTAAGCATTAAATAGCTGTGACATTACAAGACTGTATGCAGTGAAAAGAATTACTTTTGAAAAGCTAGATTTTTAGTCTTATTACGTATATTTTGTATAATTATATATGAAACAAATATCAGAAATAGAAGAGATATGAATTTTAACAAGCATGATTTCTTTTACTTTATTATCTTAGGTTTAGAACTGACCATATATTTCCAATGTGTACCTTGTGCTCAGTGCTGTAAGCTCTGTTCTGAACTGACATGCAGAGTCAGGTGGAGTTTCTTCTAAGCAGGTTTTCTTTCTGCTCTGAGTTTCAGGACCAGAGTAAACTACCTTTGCACCCTTGCTGATGTTATTAAGTTGGTATCCAGGGCTCAGCTTTGAATTGGTTCCAGATCTGATGTGATCTCATACTGCGTTAAAGCTGGGGGTCTGCTCAGTCCCTTTGTCACTCAAGGAGATTTATTCTGTGTCACTGTGCCCCAGCTTTAGCACAGGATTGAAAAAGACAAAATGCCCAGCAGTTGTTACTCAGTTCTTGAGGCTCATGGCTGCTTCCTCATGAAGTGAATGTGCCTTTTCTATGCTAGCTCAGATGATGGGGTGGAGGACTTGTGGTACCAGCTGGCAACTGGGATGAATGCATCTTCCAGTTAGGCACTTCAGACCATGTGTGCTGAGGGGCATCAAATTCTGGGCTTCTGCAGTACTAGAGCTGCTTCTCAGCCCCAGGTTCCCTTGTGTGGCAAACCTCTGACTGATGGATCAGTGAAATGCCAGTGGCAGTGCAGGCTTCTGGTGCAGGGGATAAATTACAGTACTCCTGTGACTTGCAAGAGAGGGCAGGAGGGAATGTGCAACTGGGAGTGAATATCACAAGTGTGGCACTTTGCAGGTCTGCTAGACAGGGCCAAAGGACTTTCTGAGGAGCTGTGGAAGACCTATTATATAGGTATGCTTCCTTTGTGTTTTGTGTTCTTTTTTCCCCTTATACATTGAGTGAAATGACTTTTGTAAACATCTAGAAAAATTAATGGTAACTTGAAGGAAAAGGGAAGACTTTGCAGAGTTTTCTCTGATGGGATAGTCCCATCAAAATAACATGGGTGAATTGCATAAGTGATCAATCCATATGAAGACTACAAGCATTCTCTCCATACAGACTTGTGTATAAAAACAGAAATCGGATGTAAGCTTAGAGGAGGATGTTTATTCACTGTTCAGCCAGATAGGGTTTATTTCAAAGGCATAATGCAGTTTTAGTGAAACATACTTTTACTTTTCAGAATACCTGTACTGAAAACCAGACCTATTTCATTGTTTGCAGAGGCATTTTGCAGAAAACTGTTATGTAGAAGAGAAATTGTTATTGTAGAAGAGAAAGCAGTTCTAGTGGTTTTGAAAGAGACAAAGCAGGGGTTCGGCAAGCACTTTGAGAATAAAGCTCTCATTGATTAGAAATTTGTGAGGGTCGCCGCCATCTAGTGCTGAGATGTTGAAGATGTTGCTCAGAGCGGAGCAGTGCCCAAACACGCGGCGCTTTTCTCGCTGTGCCTGCATTCACTCATCGCACTGCCTGCACCCTGAGCCAGGGGGTTTTCATCGTGTGCCCGGTGTCACAGCATTACCTGTACCACACTGGGGCACGCTGTGACACCCCTGTGACCCCGTGGGTGCCGAGGCTGCGGAGCTGCGCGGCTTCAGCCGCGGTGGCTCAGAGGAGCTGCACGGATGGGTGGCAGCACCTTTTCACCACGACCCCCCTGAACCAAGCGGCTGCACTTCTGCCACGTGTATATCACGTGTATATCACATCCTGACTCCCTGTATGTGTGTCAGATCCTGGAAAAGTAGCAGAGGTATTTATGGGAACAGGGACAGCTTTCTATCTGTAGGATTTTGCTTCCCAAACTCTGTCACTGGGAAGTGACTGGGGAGCAGCTCCAGTGACTGAGGTGAAGGTACTGCTGTAGGAAATTCTGAGTAAGCTTGTGATGCTTACCCCAGCTCATGTACACATTTCTGAACCCCCTGCAAGCTGTGGAAAGGTCCTGCTAGGACAGAATTACAATAATCAAGCCTTCTGGCCCCAAGTGTGTATGTTGCTGTTGTTAGGTCACTGTATTAGCAAAAAGGGACAGTTTGTGTCTCTGAAATTTGCTGCCTTTCCAAAGCTGATTGCCAGCCACTGGCCAAAATCTGATAACCTTTCTGAGGAAGGAGCATAATCAAAAGTGTCATCAAGATACTTAATCTGATTCATTATCTCAGCACGCATCCCTTAAACAGCAGGGGCATGAAGGAAGGGAGCATCATCACAGCAATGACCTTGACCAATCCACTAGACTTCTGATTTCCCTGAATGAAATTATGCCAACAGCATGCATTACAGCAGTCAAAATCAATTTGTTTTGTATCACTAGTCCAAGTTTATTAGGGTTGACTTGCAATTCTAAAGGGCCTGTTGCAGAGTCATGTAGTTATAATATTATGCCAGGGACAAAGCTAAGTGGTACTAAACCAATGAGAGGCCTGAGAATTATGTATTGTCTTAGAGTTGTTTTTATAGAAAGACCTCTGGTTTTGTTTTCTGCTGGAGGTCAGCTAAGGAGGTTGTATTTTTAATAATACTGCAAAATAGTCTACTTTTTGGGTGAATCAGTGATAAAGGAGCCAGTCCATCCAGCACAGGGACTAGTTCTGCAGTCCTTACAAGAATAACTGAGATTGGATAAGCTGAACAAATATCAAATTGCAAATAGGAACATTGTGGGTTGATGAATCATGATTGCAGCCTTGGATGACCAAAGCAAAAGGCCCTCCATTTCTTGATGTCTATGGGAAAGCATAAGGACATTTTAATTCTCCAGCTACTGACTTGCTGGCAACCCTTGTATTCACAGTGTCTCCTGGGCTGGCACCTCTCAGTATTTTCAATGGAAAATACTGTGTGAGTGAAAATACTGAGTGATGGAGGTGGTATGGTAGTGTTTGCAAGCAGCATTAAGCTGGAAAGGATGCTCAGAATAAGGAAGGATAGTGTCAATTCAAAAGTATTTTAAGGAATTGGAAAAGCTCTCTGGACTGAAAAAAAAAACCAACAAAGGAAACCATGAACTTCAGTATCACAAAATACAGCATACCAGAGGAAGACGGGGATAGAAGGTGATAAAACCCCACATTTGGAAACAACAGGCTAAGTAAGGATGAGAAGCATGGTAAAAAAGGACTAGAAGGTAATACTGATTCTGCTGGACTACAGCATAGAGATCTAGTGGAGAGAAAGCGATGGGAATTATTTACGTACTGTGAAATAGACATTTCCTCTACTTGGTGTGAGGAAGGCTCTGCTGGAATCCTTGATAGACTGCTAGGAAGGCATCAAAACTTAAGAAGTTCATTGAAAAATTATGAGCCTGGGAATAACAGAATAAACTTTTTATTACTAAATATTGAAGAATTTAGAATTATTTAATCTACAACAAATGGCAAGGGGAACTGGTCTTCAAAGCGATGAAAATGTTGCAGAACCAGGAGAAACTATTTTCTACATGCTGTACTGACAAGATAAGAAATTGTGAATTTAAACTGCATCAAACTTCAAGTTAGACAAACTGCAATATTTTCTTATAGTAAATATAAGCACGTGTGACTGTTCTGGGAGAAGATAATGCAGTTTAGTGTTTTGAAAACAGACGAGACAAAAATCTATCATGAATGCTTTGGGGATATCTGATTTTAAAGAAAGGGATCAGGGAAATGGAAAAAACCTCTACTTCCTTTAAATTTCTCCCATTCTTATTTTCCCTCATGAAAATATGACCTTCTCAGGTAAGCACATATATTTTACCTTCCCTGTAAACTCAGCAGCTCATTGAGAGAGCAGACCATTGATTCAATACTTTAAACGCAAGGAGACTACAAAGACTGACAATCAATTATTTACAGATCTATAGCCTCCAAAATGACTCACACTTGCCAAATTTAGCAGCTTTCACTGATGATCATAATCAGGGAAGGTGAGTCATGTTAGGGCATTCCTGTCATGCTCAGATGATAACATGCCTTTCAGGAGTACAACACTGCACATATTTTTGGCCTTCACTATCTGAGTGAACTTTAGGCTGTAATTCATAGCAGTCATAATTGTAACTGTTTGAAAGGAGCTTCTATATGTTAAACCCAGAGCATTAAAGAACAATCTACAGCTACAGAATCTTTGATGTAGGTGTTTCTTCACATCAAACACCCAAAATCTGACGTTTGAGATACTGTTGTGGATGCCCATCCCTGGAGGTGTTCAAGGCTGGTTTAGATGGGGCATTGAGTAACCTGGCCTAGTGGAAGTTGGGGCTTTGGAAATCAATGACTTCTAAGATCCCTTCCAACCCAAGCCTTTCTGTGATGTTCTGGGGTGCTGGGATGTGAGTGCCTATGCAGCAGTGGCTGCATTTGGGGCTTAGGAGTTTGCAATATTCCTCTGCTCATTGAGCAGCAACACATCTTCTGTTACGTGTTATTCTACAAAATAAAATAACAATGCAACCAACCACAATGTCAGCTTTGTTAGTGAAGTGGCTTAGATAGAGAGAAGGGTCTCCTGTTCCAGGCCTATCTCCAGTCAGGAGCTTCGCTTGAGGTGTGACAGACTGAGCTCCCTCTGCCTGAGGGAGCAGCTGAACTGAGGCATCCTGTTGTTACAGCCAAACTGGGAGTTTGCTGTGTCCAGGTAAGCAGAAATGCCTTGTGATTCTGTCTTCAAAAGCAGAGTAGACTAGAAGGCATTTTTTAGCAGTGAAGCTCAGCTTCATGCTGGCAGAACTACAGTTTTCTTTGCAGTGCTGCCTAGCATCCTGCTGCTCAGCCCCCTAGCTTCTGGGACATCCACAACTGTATGGATTCCAGGGTCCTCAGGTGGTTGTTACAGCATTTTCTGCCTAAAGTCAATGTCATCCTCAAGCTCTTGTCTTTAGAAAAAACTCTAAAATAAATTTTGCTTATGGTTTAAGTGTCTGACCTGAACACATGCACTGTTACTTTGGGCACTGTCTCTTTTCAGCTTTGCTTCAAAGAAAAATGTTTGCTAGTGGCTGGGTTTCTGCTGCTTCTGTGGCTTTTGATGGATCAGGTTCAAGGGTTCCTCTGACTTCTCTTTTAGCACTGCATGTGGTTTTTTGAAGTTTCCAATGGGAAAAAGACAGCAACAAAGTGGTTTTCTGTACAGTTGACAAGAGTTAGGGCTGTGCTCTGCTTTAAGCAATCCCATTTCAGTTTTGCCCCTGAAACACAAGAATTGTGGAAGTTAGGAGAACCAGGTGATGAACTGGGCCATTTAGCCCTTTTTCTTTTTGATTAAGCCCAGTTTTAAGCAATACCTCTTAGTCAGTAATCTTTTGTGGTGTGGACTGAGTTTAGGTTTTCTGTACTTAAAAGGACCTAATGCAGTTTTCTTAGCCTTAGCAATCTTAGATGATGTTAATCCACCCTTAAAGTGCAAGACAATTTCACGAAGGTATAGCTACAGTGTATTTTTGATGTTTTGTGTAGCAAGTGTAGTCAAACCACAAACAGCAATGATTTTATTAGTAGAAACATGCACCTGGAAATTCCTGGTACAAAGGTTAGGTTTTACCTCTGTGTTGGCATGTATTTCCAGAAAACATCACAGATACTGCATGCAGGTGATTTAGAAGGCATTTGCCACCTGGTTTACAATGAATCCAGGCTTTTTTGGTTTTTGTTTCCTCATTTCCTTCTGATGGATTGAAAGCAAGTTCATGATTTTGTGCACTCACTGTCGCTGTCATTAAATTTTGACACTTTTTATTGGATTTATTTTGTATAGTGTAGATCCAAATGTTTGTGCCCTCATCTCTTTCCCTTTCAGATGGCAAGAGCTTTTAATGTGTTTTCAGGGTGAGGCGTGCCAGAACCTACCACTTAACAGATTGTCTTTTACTTGCAAAGCATTCGGTCATTTAATTAGGCAATAACACATTAAGCCATTAATGTCTGCCTTGGGTGTGCTGGGAGACACAAGACTAAAGGCAGAGTGACTTCAGTCACCTCAGCAGTGCTTTCATGCTTTGATAATGTGCATCCTGGAGTGGCCAGTTGCTGTCATAATATGGACTTTCTGTGTTTGGAAAAGCTTTTAAATTTTTTAAATGCTTTTCTTTTATGTTTTATTGACTACATTTCTCTTTTGGTAAAGTAGGTTATTGATGTTGGTCTGTTGAGATAACTGCACGACTCTACTGACCCTGTCTCTTTCCTCAGTTATTAGAATACAATCCCAACAACCTTTTTGTCAGCTTTGTGTAATTATAGATGACTATAAGATGCCAGACTGAAAAATTTCTGATGAAAGCAGGGTCGCAGTTTGGGGCCTCATTTTTCTCATTTTTTGTTGGTTCTGTTAATAATATATAAAAAACCACTATTAAACATATATTGAGATATGCTATTAATAAATTCACACAATATCATTATGTATTAATAAAATTATGCTATTCACACTTGCACTTTTNGTGTTGGCATGTATTTCCAGAAAACATCACAGATACTGCATGCAGGTGATTTAGAAGGCATTTGCCACCTGGTTTACAATGAATCCAGGCTTTTTTGGTTTTTGTTTCCTCATTTCCTTCTGATGGATTGAAAGCAAGTTCATGATTTTGTGCACTCACTGTCGCTGTCATTAAATTTTGACACTTTTTATTGGATTTATTTTGTATAGTGTAGATCCAAATGTTTGTGCCCTCATCTCTTTCCCTTTCAGATGGCAAGAGCTTTTAATGTGTTTTCAGGGTGAGGCGTGCCAGAACCTACCACTTAACAGATTGTCTTTTACTTGCAAAGCATTCGGTCATTTAATTAGGCAATAACACATTAAGCCATTAATGTCTGCCTTGGGTGTGCTGGGAGACACAAGACTAAAGGCAGAGTGACTTCAGTCACCTCAGCAGTGCTTTCATGCTTTGATAATGTGCATCCTGGAGTGGCCAGTTGCTGTCATAATATGGACTTTCTGTGTTTGGAAAAGCTTTTAAATTTTTTAAATGCTTTTCTTTTATGTTTTATTGACTACATTTCTCTTTTGGAAAAGTAGGTTATTGATGTTGGTCTGTTGAGATAACTGCACGACTCTACTGACCCTGTCTCTTTCCTCAGTTATTAGAATACAATCCCAACAACCTTTTTGTCAGCTTTGTGTAATTATAGATGACTATAAGATGCCAGACTGAAAAATTTCTGATGAAAGCAGGGTCGCAGTTTGGGGCCTCATTTTTCTCATTTTTTGTTGGTTCTGTTAATAATATATAAAAAAACCACTATTAAACATATATTGAGATATGCTATTAATAAATTCACACAATATCATTATGTATTAATAAAATTATGCTATTCACACTTGCACTTTTCAAATAGCTTAGCAGGTGTTTGAGTAGGTTTCACAACAACTGTATGAAGTAGATAGGAATGCTGTAAACTGAGGTATACAGAAAATAAGGTACTGGTAAACACTGAACTTGTTAGCAGTATTTTGACTGTATGTGTTACTTTTCCAAGGCAACAGAGAAAAATGCACATAGGATACTTATAGGATAAGTAGGATAATTAGGATAGGATAGGATAATTAGGAATAAAATATTGAGATTATATTTAGGCAGTGCAATGATTCATGTCCAGCTAAAACCAGAAGGTGTAACTGCTCTGAACCCTGAGGAAAATGTAGTGTACCCTTGATTCAGTTTAAATCTGTTACTGCTTTTCCTTCCCCAAAGGATATATTCTCTATTTGCAGTAACTGCTTACATTTTTGAAGACAGTTCATGGACTGTATTTTTTGTTTTCTCTCTCCTAGGGAAAGTTGTTACCTCAGGTTATGTTTTCTATGCTTCTCTTCATTCTTATTACCTCTCTGGACTCTCTCCATTTGGCTCCCATCTTTGTTGAAGTGCTGTGACCAAAACCAGACATCACACTCTTGCTGCTGCCTTAGCAGCGCTGAGTAGAGCTGAAGTCCCCATCAGGCAAGGCAGAGTGGCTCACAAAGTACTTCAATCTGTATCAGCTGCCAGCAGTGTCAATAGGCCCCTCCAACAGTCAAGACTCACTGAGATGCAAGAGAGTTCTTGTCATGTTCTCCCCTTCACCCCCACTCTTAGCAACACACCTACCACTATAGAGAAAAGCATTCCATACTCCTTGATTTCTAACTGTGGATTATTCACAGCATGCTGGAGTCAAGGCTTCAGTGATTATCTAGGGCTGACTCATTGTTGCCTTCTTTGGAAAGTGGAAACACATCAATTCTGTCATTCCCAAGTTTCCAACCGTGCTTCCCTCTCTTTGTAATGTCTGTGATTCCTGGAAAGCAATTGGTACATGGCTATATGGAGGAAACTTAAGCAAAAGAATTCTCTGGGAATACCTATTTCAAGTGAGTCCTAAACTGCCCCGAACAAGAATCCCTTTCCTACAGTTCAGAGAAGCAAAGAGCCTGATCTTTTTCTTTTTTTTTTTTTTTTCCCTGGCTTAGAAGACCTTTACAACATTCAGGCAAAGAATTTGTCCTGGAGCTTAACCAGGACCATATTAATGTTATAATCCATTCCTCAGGGCATTCCTCCATTTCTCAAGCCAAATTCAAACTCTGTGTATATAGTAATTGTACTTTCTCTTCTCTATATTTACATGTGATGGTTCCGGTTTCAAGTGGAGGTGCTGAATGTACCAGGAAGGGCAACCTCAAAATGCCTCTGATTTTTAGCTGTTCCATGGACATGAGGCCCAGTTATAGCATCCAGGTGGCTAGAGGTTTAGTGGAATATTTATGATGTTCAAATCTAAGAAATGTGTGGATATGACTGGTTATTAAGTAATTACAGCTCTTCTAAAAATTCCTCTAAGGTCTCTAACGTAGAAAGGCTCTTAACTGTTGCTGTCTGGGGATTCTGGCAGTGCTTCTAACAGGAGGCAGAACTGAGAAACTTGTTTGCCTAAAATTTCCATTTTCCTCAACATGACCTCAGAAGGTCAGCTGGCCCATGTTATGAATACAGATGAGGAAGGATTCGCCAGACCTAGTTCATGTTTGAAAGATGTGTGCACAGGTGTTCTTAGTGACCTCCAATGGCTATCAGTTTAGGGGAGAAAGTATTTATGATTTCATAGAATCAATTTACTGACATCATAGAATCGTGGCATGGTTTGGGTTGAAAGAACCTTAAAGATCAACTTGTTCTGCCTCCCCGGCCATGAACAAGGTTCTTCACCTTTCACTAGACCAGGTTGCTCCAACCTGGCCTTGAACACCTCCAGGGATAGGGCATCCACAACTTCTCTGGGAAAACGAGATGTAATCTAGAGTCTGGTACAAGAATCCCATTATTTTCATTGGTTAAAATTGTAAAACTCATCCGTTTTTTTCTGGGGTTTCCTTTGCATATGAGAATCAATCAGGCATGGCAACTGTAAAAATTATGCTGAAAACTCCAACTGGGAAATGGACTAATAGCTGTTCCTTCAGGATGCTTACAAATTATTTATTCTTTTACTTTGTTTCAGGAGCAGAATGATGTTTCCGTGAAAGTCTTAAATTCTTATAAGCTTGGTATGTTTGAAATATACTTAAACACCTAGTTTGTGTGTGATTTACATTTCCAGTAAAATCATGAGTATTTTTTAAGATATGTTCTTTCTCCACTGAAAGATGTTCTGTATCTTGGCATGATGAGACACAGCCTGTTACAGAGTTTGGAGCTCACACCTGGGTTCACACCTCTTATTTGCTGTGGCTGCATTACGAGAACTGCAAAGGGGGTAGTTATTGAGTCATAGAATGAAATTACCTTAAAGATGGTTTAGTTCCAATCACCCTGATAGTAAGCTTGTTCTTGTTATCTGACCTTTAGAGATCTCTAAGATGTTGAACTTGCTTGGAGCCACCTAGTACTGTTTAAGCCAAGGATATTTTTTCATCTCATCATCTGTCATGGTTTTGGCTGCCATACTGTAAATATTTTTTTCTCAGGAACTGGTACAGTGCTATATTTTGGATTCAGTATGAGGGTAAAGATAACCCACTGATGTTTTGGTTGTTGCTGAGAAGCACTTACCCTAAGTCAGGGACTTTTCAGTGTCTCATGCTCTGCCAAGAAGCAGGCGCGCAAGAATCTTGAGGGAGCGTGGCCAGGGGGTGACCTGAACTGGCCAAAAGGATATTCCATACCAGAGAATGTCATGCTCAGTGTTAAATGGAGCAGGGAGCGGGTTGAAAACCGCTGATCGCTGCTCAGGGATGGACATCAGTCAGTGGGTGGTGAGCAACTGTACTGTGCATCACTTGCCTGTCTTGGGTTTTATTCCTCTCTCTCTTTTAATTACAATAGTTATTTTTGTTATTAAAATATCTTACTTTGCTTCAATTATCGAAACTGTTCCTGTCTCAGCCCTCGAGGTTTCTTTCCCCCCTCCATTCACCGTGCGGGGGATGAGCGGTGGCTGGGATGGGGCTGAGGCCGCCGCAGCTCCGGCCCCGTCCCCGCGGCTCCGCGGCCATCCCCGCCGGCCCGGGCATCCCTCCCGGCGCCACCAGATGTCGCCAGCATCCCTCTGGAAAAGCAGCCGGGATGCGGAGCGCGGGATGCGGGATGGGGCAGCCCCGGGGCCGCTGCGGCGCTGCCGCCCGTGGCAGGACGGGAGCAGCGCCGGGAATTCGGAACCCCCCGGGCCGGCTGGGACCGGGTGCGGCGGGATGGGGAGCGCAGGGGCCGCTGGCGTCAGCGGGTTTCACTCGTGCAAATCCACACTTGTAGGTTTTGCTGAGGACACGAGTATGGCAAATTTTGAGTAAAATAATAATAACTTTGCTTACCATAACCCTGACCTATGCCCAGCCTGGGACTGCTCCGGCCGGTGTGACCCAGCGACAGAAGGTGAGAACAGAGAGCCCGGAGGGCCTTGGCCCCAAGGCAACTTTGTCCCTCGGGAGCCTCCAAGGCCAGGTCCTTTGTTAAATTGTTCCATCCTCCACCGAGGATCAAAATGCTCCCTGAGCATCAATGTGCTATTTTAAAGGGTGATCTTTTGGTTTCTCTGCTTTTGTTCTGACAGAGGGTGGTCATGGACATTCAAGTCCCACAGTTCTGTGTCTAAGTCAATGTTGTTCATCTCCCAGATCCCTGTAATTGCTTATTTCTTATTCTGGAATCAAGTTCTGTATCTCCAATTTATGGCTTTTTCTTCTCTAGTGCCTATTTCTCAGCTAGCTTTTTATCACACCTGATCCCTTCATACTGCTTTTATCGCTACTTCTTAACTTTTTTAAATTTTATTTTTAATTTCCTTATCAGGGTTAGTCTGGAATTCTAGATAGGAGCCTTGCCTAGTTTTTTTTCTTCTGATCTAAACTTTGGCACAGAGCTAGTGTTAGACCATTTTTCTTTAGCTGAGGGAGGATTTTTCTGTGTTTAATTCCAGATGCTCTTGCCCCAGTGTTTTTTATGTCAACTTTTTTCTCTTTAGAAAAATCTAGTTGCAGCAATGAGATATAGAATGCAAATCAGAAACAGCGTATTATTTTAAATTGTGCAATAGCGAAGAACAGCACTAAGCTCAACATTTTTAGTTGCTATAATATGCTTTTTTCCCCTATGAATTCTTATTAAAAGCTAATATTTAAAAGTGTAAATGGGAGAAAAAATAGATCATGTTTGTTGCTTATCTTTTTCAATATGCAAAACTGGATGGGAACAGAGACAAATACAGATAATTAGATAAATGATTCATTATTGATGCATTAGGATATGACTTCTGCTTAAATAATTCCAGCTGGAATGATGACCGTCTCAGTCACATTGAAAGCAGGAAAAAATGCAGTGGATGAATATCTCACAGTTCTAATTTTGAGCTGATATAAACCATCATCCCAAAGTGCATGTCACTTGAACTTGCTCTTCCTTTCCCCTCAAATGCAAGTGTTCACTGTCCTTTTTCTTAATGTGATTTCCTTGACGTTAAAGGTTAATTCAAGAAAAAAAAAATAATAAAAGAAGCAAAGGAAAAAATGGGTCTTGAAGGCATTGTGTTCTGGCAAGACTGTCTGTGGAAAGACTGTGTCCAATTCTGTTTTAGGGACCCCAGCTGTGGGCTTTGGTCACACCTGGATGCAGCACAACCATGCACTGCCCTCCTGCAGCTGACAGCAGCTCTGTGCTGGGCTCAGTGCGCACAAAGTTACTGGGGTCCCTGCCCACAGAGCATCCCCTGGGCTGGACCACATCTGAGCCATCTCCTTCTGCACCCTTCACTCCTGGCAGGAGAGAGAGGTGTCTGGGGAAACCGATGGAGCTGCAGCAGGAGCTGCTGAATTTCTGGACAGCACCTTCTGCTGGCTGTATAAATAGCTCTATGGTGTGTATTTCCTGATCTCTGAATGCTTGAGGAGGCTGTTTGAACGTTTTTTTAACGCGGGGCTTTTTTTGTTTTTTCTCCTTAATGGAGTATTTATTATACACTCCTGCATCTATTGTGCCTTTAGTTCCACTCTGCTCTGGTGTGCAGTGCCTGTTTACTTGTCTTTGTTTGAAATAGTATATAAATAAATTAGGCAACGTGCACTGTCAAACAGCAGTGCTCTGTGGTTTGCAATCCTTGCAAATTGTGCCAAATCCCATTATTGAGCTAGAAACCTATAGCTGCTCCTTTTGTCTCCTTTCTGTTGCACAACCAGGAACCTGTTCAGTGATAGTGCTGGATGTCAGAGATGGGGAAGATGTTCAAGGCCAGAGGGTGCCGAGCTTAATATTCACTCCTGAGTGTTGCAGAGATAACATGTCAAAAAGCATTTTTGAGGGGGAGAATGCCTTATTCTTTGAAACAGAGTGTTTGATGGGACAGGTTGGTTTGAGAGAAGTTATTTGGAAGAGAAACTGGTGTGAGAAGTACCTACAGGCCTCAGGGTTTCAGTGTTCAAAAGGCAGAGCTCCATTGGACAAGGGTTACAAGGTTTTTGGTCACTGCTCTGTGGTGCTGGAAGTCTTTCAGGCTCAGCTGAGCCCACTCTCAGGGGACAGCAGGGAAACAATGAGACTGTCACCATCAGCCTTTGGACATTGTCAGACCTCCTGAGCCTCCTGGGAGTGCTTACCTCCAGGGTGGCTAAATCAGCACAGGTTGGCTGTGTAGCTGGGCTGGATTTCTTAGATTCATCATTCTTAGATGTCAGGTTGATAAAAAAAAGTCAAGCCAATAAGGAGGCCTGAGGCTAAAATGAAAATGTTGCTTTACCGTCCTGAACTGAAAATGCCCTTATTGCAATACAGACTTGAAGCAATGATGGTCTGCAAGCACCTCATCCTCCCACCATGCTAGGCTCCCTCCTCCTGCAGTGTCTCTGGAGAGGAGGTGCCCATGCTCTGCAAACAAAACTGTTTAGCAGGTTCATGCAGCCCCGCTGGGTTGGATTTATTCTGTGGTTAGGGAGACTTGAATCTCAGAAAGGTGGGCTGAAGTTGTCCCAAAAGATCTCCTATTCAATGACACCACTGAAAAGATATCTTCTTGTGATAAGCTGAAATAAACCATAATGAGCCAAGAGCTACCTTCATGTTATCTGTATTTCTGAAGAAAACTCAAAGAAAATATGTCATCAACCACCTTTATAATAGAGCATCACACAGTCATTGTCTGTGAATGTGTTAATATTATAAATCATCAATGGAAAGCAAACAGCAGTGCATTGTCCACCTTCATTTTCTGTCTTCTGAAGCTCTAAGAGAATTGAATAAAAATTTATTAAATGCTCCTATGAGAAAATTATTCAAAAAAGTTGGGTGGCTTGTCCCACAGAAATGGATGGCTATTATAGGGCAAAAAATGGCCTTATGTGTCCTGCACTGTGTCTTAAAAACAGAATGAGTTGTACTAGCTATTTCAAAACCTTGAAATAACTTAAACTCTATTTAGAGTATTCATATTCTTCATCCCCTGCATTCTCCGAAGAAGCAGCTTAGTTTCAAATGTATTTTCAATTGTAAATAGTGGCATGAGATGATGAAAATGCAGATTATCCCCCTAAAAAATGGTTCAATGAAATATGCTCCAAGGACACTGAGTTGGTTGAAGAGTTACTGGGCTGTGCCTTGATCTGCAGCAGCTGCTGTAGTTAAACATGCTGTATCATGATTTCTGGGATGTTAGCAATGGGGATAAAGCCAGGCAAGTGATAACAGAAGTATCTGTAAATAAAAACAGACTGGTGGAGGTAGGATCACTGCAAACAGAAGCAATGCATGCTGTTCAGCTGAGCAAATATCTGTCACACAATGCAGCTGACACAAGACTAGCCTTAATTAATGGGATTAATAAGGTAATCCAACTGTTAAAATGTAAAATGGTTAATTCCTGTGACATCTGAATTTGGTTTAACCTGTGAATAGCAATTAATTTTAGAAAAAACCCTTCTGTAACAGTGCAGACTATTTAGAGTAACTCACCAAAACAAGCATTTACTAGTAAATAAAAATAAACAAAAGCAATATTAATTTTCTTTATGCTTCCCCAGTGTCAATATTAAACATGTTCTATTGTTCTGACATCTGGGCCATTAAATAGATAAAGATAATAGGGACTGGAAAAATGGCCAGCCAAGCTACCCACGAAGTTGGGGTATTATGAAATACTGATTGCAACTATGATGCCTGAATTTGAATTTGTAATCAAGCCTCTGGAGGTAAAAAAAAATCTAAAAAAAATCCATCCCAACAGCGACAAAAACCATTCCCCTTAAAAACGCCTAATTTCGCCAGAAGCTCAGGCAAAAACTGACATAACTGCATAAGCAAGGAGGAATTTGTGCATGCAGTTCTATGTTCCTCAATATCAGCTTTTGAGCATAGCAAGTGTATGTGTTTATTTAGTAAAGTAAGCCAAGTCACACTAACATTTGACTGGGCTGTCACATGAGGTCAGTTCACTTCTGCTGCCCTGGAAGTGTGTGGGATGAACAGGGCAGCAATCAGCAATGGAGTGGAGAGCTGTGCACATGCATTTCCCACACAGGACAGAGTGGGTTTCTGCAGGATGTAAATGCTCTTCTGGCAATGAGGCTGCTTGGTTTCTTTCTCTCTCTTTACTTCAAGGTCTCTAAAGAATGCACTAATTTATCCTTATGACCTGTTTTATGATTTTACCACCTATCTTTTCTTTCATTCCTATGCATGCGTATGTATGAACATTTCCTTGATACAATGTTACGAGTGCTTTTAATTCTCTTTGTATGGAGTCCTCCAAAACTCACAACACTAATGCTCAAGGGCACAAGCTTGATAACAGCAAAAAGCTACATCACTTTTGATTTCATTTATTTTGATAATTTTAATCAGTTTCCCAGATAACTTATATTCTCTGGGTGTACCTGAAGTCAAAGTAATCATTAAGATTAATTTTTTAAAACATACCAAGTCTCTTTGCTCCTATGCATGGGGGTTTCCCATGCATATTGTGTGAGGGACCACACACTGGAATAGGTTGTCCAGAGAGGCTGTGGAGTCTCCCTCACTGGAGATATTCAAGAGCTGTCTGGACACCATCCTGTGCCCTGTGCTCTGGGATGACCTTTCCTGAACAGGGAGGTTGGACCAGGTGTCCCCCTGTGGTGCCTTCCCATCTGACCCATTCTGATTCTGGGAAAGATTGGAGCCCCAAGAGGGCTTCTGAGTCATACACCTACAAATAGGATCTTTTGCAGACACATGGAGAGGTAGGTCAGCAATCCCACACATAATACCATGTACGATGGCTGTCATTTTAGCTTTTCCCAAGTGTAAAATCTAAGAATTAAGTCTCAGTGCACCAGTTTCATGTTGTCAGTGTTGTGTCCACAATAAACACCTTGGTGAAGAAATGAGGGTGACATTTAAACTGCTTATTTACACATATTTGTATGTGATATGCAGAAGCATGAGTTTGCAGTGAATCAGCTATGCTGTACTAGCTCCCATGGTGCTGCTGGTGAGGGCTGCACATCCCTACTTCACTTGCAGAAGTGGGGCCTTTGAGGGGCAGCAGGAGAGACAAACCCTAAGAAGGACTGGAAAAAGGAATACTCACTCCAAAAGAATGTACCTTCACAGTCCATTGGTGCTGCCAGAATGCCTTTTACACCTGTCAGAGTGGAGGCTCCCTGCCTTTATAGGACTCACTGCTAATCCTCAGCTCTCACTGCAGGGCTGGGGCTGCTGTGCAGGAGTCCCTGGTTCCCACTGCTGGAGCTGTAACAGGGCCCCATGCAGCCTGGAGGAAGGGGTTTTGGTTTCTGGATGAAAGTGCAGCTGATTCAAACCTGTTTTGACAAAGCAAAATGTGTTTGTTGTGAAAGCAGTTCCAAACTGTAATGACAGAGCAGTTAGGTTGATAGTGGAGCCAGACCTGCTTGATTTGACTTGATCCAAGAGCCCAGCAGCCCCACTGAAGAAACCAGATGAGAATATTCCCCCAACCTTCCCCTTTTATCATTTTGGGACTTAGTGCATTCTGCTGCCTTATCTCTTCTAAAACCAGTGAGCACCAGTTTAGCTTGAAGTGGACCTGTCTTCCCTACCTGCCTGTGATGGCATTACCTATGGCAAAGTCTAATTTTCTGCTTGTTTCTAAGTTGAGAGATATAGATTATTGTCTCAGTTCCCTGCATTTTCAATATGTACATTTGATTTAATGTGTAAAATAATGACTTAAATAGCTCTTAGTTGTTCCTATTTTTTATTTTGCTGGCTTCTCAGAACTTCAGTGCTGTTTTTGCATGAATGGTTAATTATTCAACTCTGCCTTTAAAAGCTAGTCTTGCAGTACAGACAAAAATATTTTCTCAGATGCCACAGGTATGGCTCATTTTATGCAAAATGTCTGTTGTGCTTACTGTGTGCCCCTCCTTGCACAACCTGGTGCTGCCTTCACTGTGAGGAGAGGAGAGCTGGGCACCTCCTTGTTGTGACTCTTCATTATCAGGACTCAGGCTGGCAGCCGGGGATGGCTGATTGTCACTGGGAAAGCTGAGGTGCTCCTGAAGACAAGCAGTTAGCTCATGGTGAATGAGCTCATGGCACAATCTGGGTGGTGGTGCATCAATTCACCACTAAACAAGAGACTGAGTTGTCTGGAGGAGAGGGCTGAAGAAGCTGCTTTTGTCAGAGAAAGGGAGCCTTGGCTAGGGACTGGTGGAACTTATGAATGAGGTCTGAGAGCCTCAGCCAGGTAATTAGGTGCTGAAAGCAGACTATGATTGCAGGCTGAGCAGTATCCATACCCACCTGGTGTTACACTGATGTGAGCTGCCGCCCCACTGAGGGATGAACATGTGCACAATATCATCCTGTTTTGAAAGGATGTTGACAGGGCTGCACCTGCTTTGATTTCTTCTGTTGTCTTGAATGTTACAAAATTAGGATACTGGTACCTTTTGTATCAGTTGTTTAACAGATGTTTGCTCCTTGGGTGAACAGCAGGACCTTTTGTTTGCTTACTTCCTTTGTTGATGGTCTGCTTTGCACCTCTGACAATATTAGGGCTAACAGGTAGAAGAGAAACTGAAATGTAGACAGCTGGGAAAGTTGTCTTCCTCACCAAGTACCTGGGCCATAAATGACTGCAAGCACTTAATCATGGTGAATACTCAGCTGTTCAGAAGTGTCAGCACGAGCTGACTCTCGGTCAGTGACACTGAGCTAACCACTGGTGGTAAGATAATGCTCTATGGCCTTCTCTTCAGGAAGAGCTGCAGTGGTACCTCGGGGCACAAAACTGTGAGGTAATTGAACAGAAGTTTACCCCTCCATGCCATAGTGTTACAGATTCTTATTTGTAACAAATATGAATTCAGACTGACCTGATGGCTGAAAGGTATTGAAAGAGGATAATTATATTTTTATACAAAGTTGTGCTTTTCATTCTCTGGCCTGGAAATTTTCAAGAGAGAGGGAAAAACGGTCTAAGAAAAAAATGTGACTGATATGGAAGAGGACACTTGAGGAAATAGGTGGACCTCAGGTCTGTAAGCTTACCTACTATAGTCTGAAGAAGCACAAATGTCAAGTAATGAAATTTAATGAGAGGTCTGGCCAAACAAAGGCAGGGTCAGAGTACTTTGCCTGTGGCTGGCACCACCCTGACAACCTGTTTGAGTATACCCAGTTCAGGACTTTATGTAAAAAAAATCAGTAGGCTTGTGCCATTGTTTTTTTGCAACTGTTTTTTCATTAAAACTTTGAAAAATACTATAGGAGTGTTTTTCAGGATTGTCATTTGAAACCTTGTATTGATGTGTCTACTGTAAGTCTCTATTAAATTATGGTTGTTCATCTTTTAAAGACAAGGCAAACAAAGAAGTGGAGGAGAGAGAGTCAGAGACTAAAATAGGATGATAAATTCATCCCTGTTTTACTTATCATTCTTAATTTTTCATTCAAGTTTGATGTTCACAGAATGTACTTCCCCTATACTTTGCTCTTTCTTTTGATTAACCTGTCAGCATAATGGTGCTCTTCATTAGACATAAGCATACATAAATATTTAATTTGATAGAGAAGACCAGTGCAGTTGCCTGCATTGTCCTGCACTGAAACAAGTCAAAAGATATCTCTGTGGGAAAACTTAGAGAGAATGGAAGCAGCACTGCTGAAAGCAGTGTCCTTACAGCTTCTGGTAACTAAGAACTTATTCCAGGTAGTGAGCACGAGGACTAGTGAACAGTTTGTTCCTGGATGCCTTCTGAAATATTGGAAGGATTTGCTGGTTTTATGAAATCCTTCTACACAGCTAAAGCTCTGTCTGTTTCTCACCTGTACCTGAGATGCTTTGGTGACACAGTCAGCACATTTAAAAAGTGATATGTGTATATGGAGAGAGATGTGCCACTGTCCCTGACAGAGAATATATGCAGGTGGCATTTTTTAATTAAATGTTTGCTTTTGATGTCTGCTCTTGTTTATTCTTCCATCAGCCACTGTTTTCTAGCCTTTTTTCAACCTCCAAGAGCACTATCTGCCCTGAAACAGGGAACTAATTGTAAACTAATTGCAAACTCCTTATTCCCTCCTCCTTCCTTCATTAAATCTGTTTACACACATCCAACAGGAAAATAAGGAGTTAGTTTTTCTGTAACTTTGAACTTCTGCAGCTACTATTGGACATTTGGATGTTTGGGTACTCAGCACCTCAGAAAATCCTATTTCAGGTGTTTAAAGTAATCTTTTATTGCTGAGTTGCTTCAAGCTGTGTGTAAGCAGATAAACTGAGTGCATATTTTCCAGTGACACTAGGAATTAGTAGGTTTAAATACAGACCATTTCCATAGCAAGGAAGTTAAATTCAAACATTTTAGATCCTACATGTGTGAGCTTTGAAAAGCTGTAAATGTAAGACTTAGATAAGTATAGCAAATCTGTCAGAAGAGTCTGTACTATACCTTAGTGTTCTGTGAAACATTATCAAACAGGTTTCTTGCACTGGGACTTTAACATCAGGAGTTAACACTAGTAAATACTCTGCTTTACTGGAAATCAGCTNCTGGACTGTAATAATACAAATCATTACCGTGTTGTTTCATAGTTGAAAAGGGCTCAAAGTAGCAAAATTACTGAATTGTTTCAGTTTAGAACCTCTGTCGTCTTCCTTGGCACTTTCCCAGAGGTGGGGATAGGTGACCCTGCTTCCCAGCTTCCAGTACCAACCTGGGCTGAATAGGCAAAGGTTACATTTCTGTGCCTTTTTTAAAGGTATTGGCTTCCTTGAAACAGCAGGAAGAAGAACAAAAAGTGTGACTCCAAAGTAGCAGATTCAGTGTTTTGGCACGAGTAAGGCAGGATTATTTTATTTTATTTTATTTTTCAGTGAGATTCCATTTAGGTTGTTTGAATATTTTCTTCCCCTCTGAATTTCTTTAATGTGGTTTTTTTAAAATACTCTTTGATCATGCTGCCTTAATGTTGTTTATCTCACAGAGTGTAGCCCTTTGTCTCACAAGAGCAGGTTCACTCCCTCCCTGCCTTGACACATGCTGCTGAACCCAGCTGATTTCTTGCTGTGCAGCAGATCTGTTCCTGGTTTTATGAGTGGAAGGGCTGTTTGCTGTGTGGAGTCCAGCAGGGCTAATAGCATATTTTTTTCCCCTGAGCTATTATCCCATTTGATTACTACCTGCCTTTTTTTACTATTTTTCAGGCTATTTACATGGTCAGCTGGTAAGTGATAGGTAAGCTTGCTACTAATTGAATTCCTTTTTTAGGAGTGCAGTTTGGGATGGACAGACCCCATATAAGGCAACAAAAATAATTTCCCAGGAATATGTAGGTTCTGATTGACATCAGTTATCAGGTTGAACAGCAAACTCCATGTGCTGTGTAACTTCATACAAAATGTTCCCCTCCAAGAAGCAGCACTGTTCTTTATGGCAGAAGGTTCTGGAAAGATGATCCAGCCTTGAATAGGGAAGGTACAGCTGAGGTTGTATATTCACTCAGCTGCTCCTCTGTGTCAAAGCACTCAGTTTCCAGGAGCAGACAGCTATAATTTTCACTCTTGACACTTACAATCAAAACCTCTTTACACATTTTTTCCAAGCTCACAATCAGCTGTGTTTGGTCCCCATTGCTTCCATAGAAAATTTGGGGTAGGAGAGGTACTGATGATAGGCTTTCAAAAAAAAAAAGGTAAAAAAATGGTTAATCATTATCCAGCCACCAACATGAGAGGCAAACTTCAGAAGCTTCTGATTTATCTGGCCCCACATTCCCGCTGCTGAGTAGGAAGCTTCCTCCGCTCATTCAGAGCATGGTCAGCAGAGCTTCAGTGCTTAATATTGTTTGATAAATTGTTTCAGTTTTCCTTAATAAAATAACTCACTTTAGACCAGGCAATTGTCACAGGTTGATACCTTGTTTTTCATGTTTATACTGTAGTTTCAGGGTGCCCATTTAGACCTCAAACTGTCCTAATTCTTGTATTCAAAGCTGAAACTTTGAAACATCCAGGGTTACCCCCAGTGGTTTCTCATAAACTTTTCATCAATGAGGATAATAACACTGAAGAGTTCCTTGGAGGGTGAAATAAACATTAGGAATGCAGGACTTTTGCTGTAGAAGTCTGACCAATGTTTGTTTGGCCCATGTCCTGTCTACTGACCAATCCAAGGTCAATCTCTTTGCTCATCTTGCCCTCTGCATTGAGCTGTTGACTAGTGAAAAGTAGAAGAAATCTACTTTAATAATTGAAGAAGCTCATGGGAAGAAATGGATAGAAAGAAAAAGAATAAAAGGAAAATAAAAATAGAAAGAAAAGAGAAAAATTCTGATGGGAGAAGCTCATGATTGGGCNTGTGTGGTGACCTGCTGCCTGCAGCTAGGCCATTTCCCTTGGCACCAAGAAATGCAGACAGCCCATTGCTTTGAATTATCCTTCCTGTGATGTCCATGCCACACTCCCTGAGGATCCCCAGCTGCCTCACAGCCAGTAATGCAGCTGGGGAGTAGCCAGTGAATAAGTCATGTTACCCCTGTTTTAGAGATGAGGTGGGCATGGGAGACAAGGGTGCCTTAAAGGACATGCTGAAGGACACAGAGAATTTTTTGTTGTGTAGCCAACTGTTCCATTGGCTCCAGCCCCAA
>WBNQ01083212.1:1879-16996 GCA_013401375.1 Spizella passerina | reverse complement strand
CTGCAGATCTCTGCACACCCCCACTATGGGCCATTATTTGCTGTGTATTTTATTGACATCTATGTTTAAACACTTAATGCTCTTCATTATGCTCTCAGGATCAGTAACAGCAGGCCATCAACATAAAGCAGCTCAGTGCCATTAAAACTAAGCTACTAACTTATGTTGATCTAAAATAGGCTTGAGGATGCAGATGTTGCTGTTGCTTTACTCCCTCTGTATTGCTTTTCATTCCGTTTCTTTTCAGCAGTGCAAGTTTTTAAAAGCAAGTGAATTAAAGCTCAAACATTTTGTTAAGCATAAGCTGTTACAGTGTGCTTAAGTGTCAGGTTAAAGTTGAAAAGTAAAGGAATGGAAGTTGACTTTTCTGAAGAATTTTCTTTCAGAAGGGAAATCAAATTATATTTTTGATATTAGGTAAGGTGAAATGTAGAAGGACTTGAAGCATCTACTTATTAAGACCACTGCATGGCAAGGAATATTGGAGAGTCACAAAATGCATAAACAGAATCTGAATTTCAGTCTATTCTACATCTGCAGCTTTCATTCTGTTTAAAGAAAATGAACAGGGAATGGAAAAAAAGATCTGGAAAGTTTTGACTAACTCAGAATATGAGTTTGAAAGAGAAATACTTTTACACGTCACGTGTTTTTTAGCACAGTTATATTATGGTGATAGATATAGAGAGACTTAAAGGACAAAGTCTGTTTCAAAAAGCCAGAAAACAGAGATAGCAGGAAATAAGTTTGTGTCTGCCTCCTGAAGAATAATCAGTTTGGTTTCTTTGGTGATTGTGATGTTGGTATAGAGGGGAACCACTGGTTACATAAGGCATGCAAAAGTATACCAAGAAAATAGGTCTAGACTTAAAAATCTAAAAAAGAGCGAAACAAACCCAAAACCCTGATCAGCATTGCATTGATTTTGGGATGTTCTTCTGTTTAAATAGTAGGGAGAGAGGAGTTAATATGATGAACTATTTCCTTTGTTGCATTTCTAGGCAGTACAGTGCTCAGCTCAGCAATAGAGCTGTAGCATGGAAAAAGAACACAGTTCTGCCCTGTTTGTGCATTTTTTGCCTCTTGGGGCTGTTCTGATTTGTCATTTCTCCACTGCCCTCCACCATTTAAAATGTGGGAAAATCTGTGTTTCTGAGCTAACATAGGGATCCATGGGTCTGGTAGCCCTAGCACATATGCTATGGAATATGTTATTCTATAAAATAATGTATTTTATTATTGATTTTTCCCTGTAAAACCTTTAACTTTTAGTTTGTTGGATTTTTGGGGAGGGGATTTTTGGTTGGCTTTTATTTATTTATTTTTTTTTTAAATTCAGTGGGAACTGAACTCTTAGATCAACATCATCCTTCCTCTCAGTGTTTTTCCCATTAAAAATTTCTTTTTATTTCACCATCCACAGAAGTTACTGAGAATGCAGTCAGTGATTTAAAAACATGTTTTAATCTCACAGGTTTTTTTTTTTTTGAAGGAGAACTTGACATTTGCGTTCCATTTGATGACACCAAATTAAATGTATATATAGGCTCTTTGACTGATATAATCCTGTGTTACACATCTCGTTCAGCTCCTTCTTCAAACCCTTTTTGAAAGAAAACAGTGATGGGCTGAAATGTACATAGTAGTTTGCAAGGCAAACAGCTGGAGAATGGAAGCACCATATTTTTAAAAGAAGTAATAAACTGGTATGGACTCAGTAATAACTGAGACTTTGGCACCTTTCTTAGGTGAGCAATTAAAAGAACATTCAGCAGGAAAAATTAAAGGTGTTATGGAGATTTTGAAAGTGATTTTCTGTTTCCTACTGAGGGATTATGAGAAAGATGAAGGATTTCAGTCTTTGAGAACTGGAGACAGTAATTTCTTCAGCTCTATGGGACATACAATGCTTAGGAATGAAACAGAGTCTAATAAAATCTGAGGCTGGAATATTACCTCTGGCTCCCAGAACTTTATTCTATTTTATCCTCTCAAAGGAATGCTGCATTCCAGTTAACCCTTGGACTTCCAGAGTTCACCAGGGCTTGACAGCTCCTATGAGAAATAATCTGTGTGTTTCTGTGTACGTGTGTATCTCTGCAGGATTTTTCTGGGAGCAGGGATAGAGAGGGAGAAATGTTTCTTATCTGTAAAGTTGAATGATAATCTGATTAGTAAGTTGCAACACAGAAGAGCCTTAATATATGTGTTACGTGTTGTATTTTCTCCTCAGTAATTTGTTAATGAGAGTATTAAATCATTATAGTGGAATGCTTCTTGCATGTGCATGGGTTAAAGGGTCAGATCAATGTCATAAAATGCTTTGGGTTGGGAGAGACCTTAAAAATTATCTGGTACCCTCTCACCAGACTTGGACAGGGAAATCTTCTACTAGATCAGGTTGCTTGAAGCCCCATCCAACCTTTCCTTGAATGCTTCCAGGGATGAGCCATGCACAACTTCTTTAGGAAACCTGTTCCATGACCTCACCATCCTCACAGTGAACATTTTCTTCCTAATATCCAATCTAAACCTACCATCCTTAAATTTAAAGTCATTCCTCTTGTCCTGTCATTACATGCCCATGGAAAAGTCCCTCTCCAGGTCTTTGTGGGTCCATAGTACCTGAAGGTACCAGAAGGCTGCTGGATCTCCCTGGAGCCTTCTCTTTTCCAGGCTGAACAACCCTAATTCACTGTTTGTCTTCATAGCAGAGCCCTTTGAGCATCTTTGTGGCTCCTCTGGACTCTCTCCAACAGGACTCTACCTGTCCAGCTTGTCCAGGTCCCTCTGGATGGCATTCCTTCCCCCCAGAGCATTGATCACACCACACAGCTTGGTGGTTTTGACAAACTTGCATTCAATCCCACTGGCTGTGCCAGAAAAAAAAAAATTGAGATATTCCTTTGTGCACCCAAACTATTGCTAATAGGTCCACACAAATTTCAGCCTCTCCCTTGTTAGGAGAAAAGCAGGAATTCAGCACAGACTACATCAAGAACACAGAACATTAAGGCTGCAGTCCATTTGATATGGGTATGTTCGTCCTGACTTTGCCTGCTTTGTAAAAAATAACATAATTGGACATAATTCATTACTGATCTATCTGAAATGTCAAAGTAATAGTTTAATTCTAGAAAAAAATGAACACCTTTATTGACAATTCCTGTTTGTTTTGTGTCTTTCCCTTGCAGTTTTTTCCCTTTACTTTCCTACATATCCTTCCTAGTTTTATTTCTTTTCTGAAATGTTGTTAGAAAGAACTTGCATGAGGGCTTATTGTCATGTATTTTTAAGGTGAGCTTACTAGAATAGTGTTTTACAATTGGAGAACCCTCTTCTGTAAACATTTTGAAAGGTGTATTGGCTGTGGAATTACAGAAACACATTATTGACATCTCTGAAGGACTACAAATTACACTCCTTATTTTTGGAGCATCATCCAAATCTCATTAAACTCAACTAAAATATATACTTGTAGGTCAGTTTCCATAAAGCCAGTCGCTTAAGGCAATCTTAGCTGAGGACACACTTGTGAGAATTGCAAAATCACAGTCTCAGTTAAGTGTTTCTGGTTCTTTCTCTCAGTGAAGGCTTTTTACCTAAATGGATTATGAATAAGTTAAAAATATAACATGGAGCAGACAGAAACAAAAGTAGAGATGGGGTTTTTAAAGCTGAATATATAGACTTTAACCAGCTTCTGGTCTGATTTTGTAAGGGCAGCAGCCATAATTTGGTTTCCCTTAGGGTACTCATCCCGTTGCTGGACATGCGGCTCTGAAATAGTGATATTCTTTGCTTGGTCTGGATTCTTGGTTTTGCTTCAGATGAATTTATCTCAGTAAAATGCACAAGATAAAGACAGTGGCACCCTATAACCATTTTACAGTCACTTTTCACAGCTGAAAATGCTCATTAACATCATAATGGCAAGAAAGGAAAGAATCAAGCCCTCCTTAACTCCTTATTTTTCAATCCTGGGTAGCATAGACCAGCCTTTGTCTCTGAGCCTGTCCTCTTAGGGTTTAGAGCTGAGGAAAACAACATTTAGGTTCCTAACTGCAGAAGCTTGTTTTTCAGAAGTTAATTTCAAATTTCTAAATGGAAGAGAGCATTTTCTTATTTTGCCACTTCCTTCTCTCCTGGCATTGTAGACATTGCTTTAAGGACACTTTAGCTACATTTTTTCTTTTTTTGTAGCCAGCTAAGTGGATATTTTTTATCCCATGAAGAAAGGAGCCTTTCAAAAGAAAACCTAAAAAAATCCCCTCATAAAACCCAAAAACCACCACACATCTTCCAGGAGTTCCTAATTTGTGGTAGTTTTCTGAAAAAGGAAGGGAAAGAAATGGTGGAGAAGGAGGTCTGGGCTTGGTTTTCTTCAAAGATTTAAAGTAAGTCATGATGTCTCCCTAAATTTTCCATAGTTCAACTGACAAAAATAGTTATTAGAAAAGAGGTGAAAGCTCTCCAACTTTTTATTAGTGTCCTGGATAAATACCATATATATTTAGAAATTGGATTAATTAAGAAAGATTGTTACACTTTCTTGATGCTTAACATGCAATTGAGATTTTTCTGCAGTAATTGTATTTAGGTATTGCACAGTATCTAAATCATGAGTCACATATGGCATTTCATTGGAGTAAGTGCATAATTAAAGTGCAGTATGTAATAAACCCAGGACTTTTTCAGTGGAAAAAAATAATAATCCGCACATTTGTCTTAATTATATGATGAAAGAAATGAACACAGCTAACTCTCTTAATTAGACCTTTCCAGTGCTCTTTCAAATTTTTTTATTTTTAAATAAACATGTACAAACTACTGACTTATTTCTTCAATTCTTTATTTTACACTTATATATTATAGAAATTGCTTTTCTTGCAGCAGAAATAATAGTCATGTGAGACATCATCATTATGGAACTTTATAACTCGATTACAGAATTCTTAATTAGAGCCATAGTTTAATGGGTATTAAACAGTGACAGTTACTTTCTTTACTGACAGTTTTAAGAGCAAAATTGCAGGGCATTATAAAGGGCATTTTGCAAATGAATTATATCCCTCCTGCTCAGCTACGCCTGGAGAAAGGGAGTACCAGAGACACATGTTTGATGGGGTAAGCTGCAGAAATTACAGCTTTGAGCAGTGCCACTGCAGGGACAAATTGGCAGGCAGGGAGGAAGCAGAGGTGACCCAAGTCACCCCTGGCCAGCTGGACCCTCCCAGGGTCTCATCCAAACCCTTCTCCAGGAGGGGCCAGTGCAGGGCAGGCAGAGCCAGGCTGGGAGCAGGCAGAGGATGCTCAGGAACATCCCAATCCCCGTTCCCAATGCCTCTGCAGTGTACTGATAATGCCCTTATCAAGGGCACAGATTTCATCTAGGCAAGGGCTGGGTGGTGGGTGAGGCATGGGCTGGGTGCACAGACAGCTGGGGAGGCTCAGGTTAAGGTGAACTTTGTGTGTCAATTCCTTTTACAGTCAACAAAGCCAACAGAGCCAAAAAAATACCTTAAAGCAGGCAGCTCTGGCTGGCTTACAGAATCCTAGTAAACATCTCTGACTGTATTGAGTAGATCTTTATTGACTGGGACACTGATCTTGCACATTGTCCTCAACTTTTTGCTGTCTAGATTTTGTAGAGGATCCCATCATCTGACTTTAATATCTTATTCAGTCACCTCAGCAATTGGCTAATATCCATTGGTAGCATTCTGTTTTAGTAGACATCACATATTCTTTCTTCCACAACTTTTACCTATGTAGGAGTAGATTTTCCTTTGAATCCAATCTGCCAGCCCTTTGCAGGTGTCTTAGGTACGCCCAGGTAGCTAAAATGGTACAAGGCACCCATATTTTAGGGAATTGTATGCCAACATATTCCTCTCTTCCACATGAACATATTCTTCTCTTCCACATTAACATATTCCTCTCTTCCACAACTTTCACCTATCTAGGAGTAGATTTCCCTTGAATCCAATCTGCCAGCCCTGTGCAGGTGTCTTAGGTACACCCAGGTAGCTAAAGTGGTACAAGGCACCCGTATTTTAGGTAATTGTATGCCAACTTCATTCTTTTAACAGAGGTGGCAGTGAAGTTGTGGGAAAGTAAAACTTGACTTGTCATTTTCTTTTTTCAAAGTTACAAAGTCAGGTCCAACTCTGTTCTTTTACTAAAAGACTGTCTTTAGTAAAAGTCACTTTTACTGAAGTGACTTTGTATAAGACAGATAATTGCAGACATATTAATTAAAAAAAATCATAGGAAATATTTATTCTTTTAACTGAAGTTGGTCCAACACACCACTATTCTTAGTCTAGCAGCTGAGGAACAAGAGCAGCATTATCTCCCCATATTGTCCTTCAGCATCATTCATCTGCAATGAAAAGGCTACAGTCATGATTTCTCCTAACAAAAGATTAATGGCATCCTAGGCTAAATCATAAAGTGTGATAATCAGGGCAGCAGGAAGAATTAGAGTAGGTTTCCCTCTCCAATTAATGGCTACCCCAAATGATATGTTAATCCTGCTTTTGTCTTCATGTGTATAGTTCCTAACTCAAAGTAAAGGCAATGCTGGTTGTGCCTCTAAATGTAGGCAGTACATCACTACTGCATGCAGCCCTGAACAACTTGGAGCTATAAAGAAATGCAAATCAGGAAAATGTTTGCAGGAGAAGTGTAGAAATAATTGAATTGTCCCATACACGCAGGGACTGAGCTCTGCTGAAGGTTGAAACTCTAAGCTCAGTGTGTTTGAATGGGAAGAGGCTACAGATGTATTTATTCGCAGTGAATAGATATGTAAAAGTGGATTCTGAAGTAATTTCTGTCAGTTCTGTTCCAGTTAAACCACAGCAAGGGGGTATCTGGGTGCTGAATCAGTTACACCAAGGGCTGTTTTGCTCCTTTCAAAGGGTAATAGGAATTCAGAAGTCCAATTCTGTAGCACTCAGGAAGAAGCTACTGCCAACTGTTTGGACTCTTAGCAGAGGAAAGGTTAGATGTCTAGATAGTCTTCATGTATTTCACTCATGTTGAGATAAGTTGATTTAAAAGTACAAGACAAATGGGTTTTTATATTTTTATTTTATACAGGCCTGTAGCACCTCTGACTTTTCACGTTTTTCTGGAGCACCACCTGGATTGGTTTGGTGTAGATGCAACTATTAGCCAAACTCTCAGAACACACACAGGTTCTGGCGTTTCTGTGTACTTTTCTGGTGTTTTTTAATGCTGTACAATGCATAAAGAACCTTCTGTTCTCCTGAAGATCTTCTCTAAACTCTTCAGCTTTAGTACAAGTGTTTCAGAGATGGAGAGAGATTTAAATAGTTATTCTGATGCTGAATACTCATTTAACATGTTGCAGCTGATCCTGGTGGAGTGCTGTGTACAACTTAAGTATCAACAGCGGGGTTTCAACAGAGCTCAGAGTTGCTGCAAATTTCAGTTCTTGGCAAGAATGTCAATTTTGTCTGTGCCAAGTGTCTGTTATTTAACCAAGCAGAGGATATTGAGTTACTGTAGCAGAAGCAAGATGTATGATTCATGTTTGCATATTCTTCTTCAAAACAGCAACAAAGAGATTTCACTTTTAACGCATCATGCTTCTCTTACTAGTCTTTCACCATTCATGTTACCATAATTTGGCAGTAAAATTACAAATATTAGGTATTTATTCAGTTATTTAGTGAGATGGGTAGCAGAGCAGGCTGTCAGATAGTAAACAAAACTAGGTAAGTCTAAGACCTGCAGCAGCATAGTGTTCATTTAGAAGTTCTAGAGTGACACTGTCATTAAAATTTTGTCACTATCAAATAAGTTTATTTTGAATAAAAGCTTAAAAAAATCATACTTACTAAGTAATAGTGATTTCAAATAGAAAGTTTTCTGTTAGGCACTTGTGCTGGTTTTGATGGTGATGAGTTTTGATATGCCTAGGGTTGGGTTTTTTGATACTTCCTCCTCCTATTCCTTTAGGAAGGATAGCTTTTAAAAAAAAATTATTTGGGGGCAATTTGGATCTGATGCTGTTCCTTTAACACTTGGTCTTAAGGCAGTGGTTGCTGTCAGAAGAGATCAGCTCAGAGCCCTGTTTAACCCAGTTTTGTCACCGTGCCACTGCCCAGCACCGATCGCAGCCGCACGCGGGGCAGGGAGAGCTCCCATCTGTGGCAGCTCCCTCTGGGACACCCAGCAGCTCCCCTCCCAGCCCTGCCTGCTCCCAGGCCTCGGGCTGCTGGTGCTAACAAGCTTCTTAGGACCTTGCTGAAGGCTTCCCCAGAATGATACCCAGGTTTTCCTAACTCAGCTTCCCTGGCTGAGGACGCTTAAGGCCATTCGGCATGTAATGAAGTGGATATACAAGTAATTAACTTTGGGATAGAGATTATTTTTCCCATAAGAAAACCCAGCTGCAAAGAAAATGTAGAGTTTGATTCATTTTTGGTTCCAGTTTAATTTTCCCTGGTGGCAACTGACATGAATTCAGCATTGAATCTCTGGATTGAATGATGGACTGTAGCAGCACGTTCTTGTTCTGTCTGCTCCCACAACTTGTGGGTTGTGCATGCAGAAATAGCTGTGGAGCCTTGCCTTGGAACCCTGGCAGCTCTGTGTGAGCAGGGGATGATGCAGTTCCTGCACTGCCTTGGCAGGTGCCAGTCCATGGCGCACACAGAGAGGTCCTGGACAGGTCACCTCTGCATGGGTGTGCCATGCACCACCAAAACGTGGTAAAAAGTGATGTGTACAGGCTCCTCTCATCTTCTCTATCTCTACTATATATCTATTATCTACACTACTTATAGCTATATATGCTACATATCTACATCGTTTCATTTTTACTACTTTGAATTAAGGCCCCAAAGACATTGCAAGGATTATTAGTGGATCAACAAGGTGAAAAGTGTAGTCTGTGTGACAACATCTCCAACACTTTGTCTAGAACAGGGGTGGGCTCTTTTGTTTTGTTGGGGTTTTTTTTGTTGCTTTTTTTTTTTAAGAAACAATTCTGAATAATTTGCAACTCTCGGATAATTGGAAATTGAAATGTAAATTAATTAAAATGGCTGTAACTGTTGTGAGCAAATAGTAAGATTTATCAAAATTTGCATTTTATCAAAACTTTAGAGTGTTTAACACAGGGCTTTATAGCTCACCTTAGTGCCCTGCTTGGCAGGCAGAAGCGAATGGGATAGTTTGCATTTTGGCAACACCAAGGAGAATTACATTTGGGTTTGTTGTCTAATTCAGATGAAATGCATGTAATTTCCTTTTTTACATTCTTCTTGTGAGAAGCTTTCTTTACCAAATTTGGACCTTACTCCCCACCTCCCATTTTAGGGGTGGTGCTCAGGTTCTGTACCATTTTATCATAATATTCAGTATAGTTAAATGAATAATTTCTGAGATTAGGTTTTCAGTGTGAGTGAAGCAAAGTCCTGATTTGAATCTGTGTCCTTGAATCTGTCATGAAATTACAGCTATAAGACATATTTTTTCTTGAATGTATCACTTCAGGGGAAAACAGCTAATTATATATGTCAGGATTGAGATGTTTGGGTTCTTTCAGAAGAGGAAGAGATATCGTTTTAGTGATCAGAGCTGCAGAAGTAAAGAGAAAATAAGGGAAAATGGTTTCAGTAATGCATAAAATTGAGGAATTGAAAAATAAAGGAACACAAAGAAAGCAAGGGTTGAAAGAAAAAAAATGATAAAGAAAAACAGCAGATGGGGATTTTGGGGAAACCAAAGAAGTAACAGAAATAACCGTGCTTTGTTTTCATGTACTGCTTGGCCTTAAAGCTTTGTTAGGCTAAAGTGTCCTTTTTATCAGAGCAGTGGGTGTTGCAGAGATTATTTCAGTGGCGAGTCTGTGCAAAGATGAATGTGCTTCTGTTTCCCTCTGCTGATTAGCACAGTCCCAAATGGCAAGTGTGATAAACTCTGGTCTTTTGATGCCCCTTTTTTTCCTTCAGCTCAAAGACTCTGAGATCACAGGGTAATTTTTTTTCCCTAACAAGACACCGGTGTTTTCTCCTGAATTCTTCATAAATCAGACTTTTAAAATGCTTAAGACGGTATCCTTACATTTCCTGTTTCCATGGAATCTATAGGAGGTTTAAAGTATTCCAGGGTGCTCTGCCAGCCCTTAAAGCCATTATCAGATTTTCAGTCTCTTGTGTCTCACTTAGATCTTCTGAGGATATCGCATGGCTGTTTTCAGCTGAGCAACTCTGCATGAGAAGCTCTTAAATGACACCTTCTAAACTTCCTGTATTCCTTTGATTTCACACTGCGTCTATTTTTTTCATCTTACTGACATTTGTCATTCCCTTGAGGCAAGTACTACAGCGTCTACAACACCCACAGCTACATAATCACAAACTTGGACTTGTGACTGCTTAAAGTGAAATCTTTTTAAAGAAAAAAAAAAGCAAACTGAAGAAAGTGTTCTTGTAGTGAATGCACTGAGATAGTATCAGTGGGAAGGCAGCTGCACAGCCACTTTACATAAAGAATATCTTTCCAGAACTTCTGTTTCCACATCTTTGGTTTTTTAGATAGCTTTTTTCCAAACCTGCCTCTCCTAACCTTTCCCTCAACTTGTCTAGAGTTGCTGCATAGCAGCATTCAGGCTACTGAATAGTGGTCTGACATCTCTGCTCTCTTGCCATGCACAAAGATGAAACTGGTCGTGTTTAAGGCAGGACTTGTGCCACATTTTTTAGTGGAGCCAGGCTTTGAACATGAGGGCAGAAAAGTCTGTGCACTATCATGTCAATTTTTTCTTTTTTTTTTTTTTTTTGGCATACCATCTCTGAATGTAATTACTGGAAAGGTTTTGGTTTTAAGGCTCCTTTTCTGCAGCATGTGTTTCAAGTGTTCCCTTGTGAGTTGCAAAGTTGAGGTACCATTAAGTTGCTTGATTTTTACACCATGCTAAAGCATCACATAGTTTCTGTGCACAGATGTAATTGCTCTGCTTATTTCATTGAAAATGTTCATGTAAAATTTAAAAGGAGGATAAAACATAGCAAATAAAAGGAAACAGGAGAACAGAGTGTAAAGAAGAGATGATTAGAGTCTGTAACTATAGGACTAGAGAGTAGAGATTTCACTTCTGGAAGAACAGGCAAATTGCAGTTTGGGGTGGTGCTACTGGAGAAAGAGCTATGACAAAAGCAATTTGTGATGAAATATGGAAAGGCTATGCTAGGCAGCCTGTAATTAAGAGCCAGATTCCATGTTTGGCAGCAGTATCCCTGAAAACATTGATGGATCCATTGTTTGTTGCCAGGCTATGGCACACTGGCTCTGTCAGGTGTGCTGGCAGACGCAGTCGTGGCCCCACACTGGGAACCACAGTTCAGCTCCAATGAGCAGTCAATCAGCATATTTTTTAGGAAGGACACAAGAGAAGATTTGTTAGATCAGGTTTCCTGAGCTGTGTCGTGATGTGGTCCTACAAACTATTGTGCTGGCACAGCTGTGGGAGCAGTGAGAGCAGGCATCAGGGGAAGCAGCACTTGTGGCACCAGCTCTGTAGCTGAAGTATAGGTATTTGGTCCTTTACTGTCAAGATGGCCTGAAGTGGTCAGAATTCCATATTATTCCAAAATCCTTTTAATCTTCAGTCACAGCAGATTGTCTGCCTTACTCTTGGCTGCCTTTTGGCACAAAGTCTGGTCATAGGAGCAAGCAGAGATTTACAGAGACAAAAATCAGCATTCCCTTTTGCTGTCCCTGTCTTGCCCCATTCCTTCTGCCGTGCCAGGGCCTCTGTTCGGGGCTGGGCTTGTGGGCAGCAGGACCAGGGCTGCCATGGCATTGCAGGCATTGGCATCTGCAGGCTGGCCTGCCAGAGGCAGCAAGGGGGCCCAGCCTGGCCACCAGGTCCTGGCAGCTCCTTCCTGATGTGTTTTGGATGCTTCCCTTGCTGCCTTTGCAGCCTGCTGTGGCCATATGGTATATAAGGGATCTGGAACCTGAATACATCTGTAGATGTTGTTCTTTTCAATTTTTCCTCTTCAGCTCCCTTTCTGAAAGCACTTCCAGGGCTTTCAGAAAGTTCCAGTATTCCCTGAATTGATTCCCACCATTTCTGAGAAAAGCTGGTTTCTTTTTCTGGTGAGCCTCGTTGCAGGGACTTCACCAGGCTAAGTCTGTACTTAATGTTAAAATCAAGGCATAAGTGCCTTGACTATGACCCAGCATTCAGCCAGGAAACCTCTGAAATAAATGCGCCATTCTGCTGCTGGAAATCTCCAGAGCAGATTTCTTTGGGAAATCTCCAGAGAAGCAGCCACAGATTTTGCCAGATGAGTGGTTTTGCTGCTAAAGAAAAGGACAGATAATTGTATGATAAGGTCATACATTTTGCACTAAATCCTGCCCAAGCAGTAATTTGGCTGTGAAGTGTAAACAAAAGTTCTGCTCTTTTTCACTAGAATAAATTTTGATTTGCACTGAAGTAAAGTAAAGCAAAGCTGAAGCAAAAGCAGCAAGAGCCAGGGTTTCTCAGGTAAATCTGTGCTCTTAAAGAACAATAAGAAAAACACCAGAACAGAAAAAGGATAACTATAATTAAATAGCATTAAAACATTGTTAAATATTTTTGTTGGTTTTTTTTTTTTACTTTTTACAGGTTGGTAGAGTTAAAGGAGTAAGAGGTATTGTCCACTTACAGTGGGTGAAATTCAACCCTGTTGGAGTCAGTAGAAGTTCAGTTATTTAATTCAATCTGGTCAGGTTTCTACTGTTTATAATGACCTGCTGTATGTTTGGACACCCTCTAAGGACAGGAATTGGCCTCCCCTGCTTAAATGTTTGTAATACCTTTGAAGATCAAGTATAATCATTCAGCAACTCTTGGTATGTGCTGAGCATTCATTCTGTTTCCCAAATTATATTTTTTCTAGTAGGCAGCAACTGAAGGCAGCAGCAAGGTAAACCAATTCAAAGCAGCAATGTTAACTGTCTCCAGCATAGGCTTTCTTTATGGCTTATATTTTATAAAGAATAAACAGGACTAGTTTTCAAAACTGTAGGAGGAAAACTGGGTTCTTTTTAGTTTTGTGGAAGATACTTGCCTGTGAATAATCTTTCTTACTGTGTTGAGCATAAATGCCAAATTCCAGTTTGAGCTGGGACGTTATCACAGCTCTTCAGTTTATGTCCTTTTACAGCCAGCCCTTTACAGTAAATTGACTGTAAATCAGGAAAAACCTCTCTCAGTGCACCAAATGGAAACTGTAAAACTCTTCATGAAGGAGTAAAATTCTTAAAAAGTAACTCTTAAATGGAAAGGGGATTTAGCAGCTTTAGGTCTCCATTAAAACCATGGAAGTGAGTGTGGATTGACAGTACCATGTTTAGAAAGCTGCCAAAGAGTGCTCTTGGCAGAATTATGCCTCGCAGGGTTTAAAGTCCACTACCCCAGGAACTTGTCTGCATTTGTCATTACCTTGGGCTTCCTCACAGTCAAATCCCTCAGTGATGCGTTTCATTTCCTTCATACTAATTTTCCAATTTCCTTTTTTTTTTCCCCAAGTCAAGTGAGAAGTAGTTTTGCAGCATCTCAGATGTAATTTCTACACGTATTCTGTGAATTGCCAACTTTAATTTCACTTGACTGTCTCTCTTTGATGGAATTTTCCCTACACCACAATTGTTTTTATAATTCCAGATGGGTAATTATGGGCTAGATGGTAATACTTTGGGGAAGGCAGGAGAAGTAGGTAGTGTGCACAGTGAGAGGGGATTTGAAAAATGCTGTTGGGATTGGCAGGGAAGTGGAGGAAAGCAGAAGCTTTTGACAAGAAGTTTCTATGCCTTTAGCTTTAATTCAAATACACAAATCTCTCTATGTTGCTTTTTAATGTGATACAGTACAGCTAAAAATACACCAGTGATGTGTACAAGAGGAAAAAAAAGAATTCCTGAGGGATATAAAGACTCCCAAGTGTTCCCATTTTCCTAGATTCTTGTCATCTGTGCACTCCAAATTAAATTGGAATAATAAATAAAAAATCCAGCGTATATCAGGGCAAAGGTTCCTTCTGTAGATCTGTCTTGTTAGCAATTGTTACACTTCTCTGTGGAGATGCTTACTGGTTCCTGCTGATTCATTATGGCAGGAGTGGCTCGTTAACTCTTGCCAGAAAGGACGAGTGACAAGTGTGGCTTTCTGGTGAAAAACAGCACAAGGGCTGAGCCTGACCTCGGTGGATTTTGTTCAGAGCAGTGTGGGATGCTGGTGTGGGAAGCAGATTTGGATTTTATCAAGCCAAAAATTGTGCTTTTAAAAGCTCTTCAAGCCAGCTGCTCAAACATCCTGATCTGATGAGATACGGGCAGAGAAACTGCTGGTTCAGCTGGCATGGAGAGAGGAGAGAGAGCAGGACTTGGAGCAGGGATTTGCACCAGGAGAGCTTTGTCCTCCTTTTGGCAGCCTGTGATGAGATCATTTGACTCCCTAAATCAGGGTGATTCGTATGGGAGAGATCTATGGCTGGATGGAAACTTGGTGGGCAGAGCAGGCACACAGTTTGTAAGGTAAATTGTGGCAACAGCTCCAGTTCTGTTCGACTTACCTAAATCTCTATATCTCTATAATTGTCTATGTATATATTGCAGTGTACACCTGTGAAACCCACGCTTCTCACCTCCAGTCTGCTGTTCCTGCCTCATGTTCTATGGCAGTTGTGTGCATGATGCACAGTGAAAATGTATTCTCAAAGGGTACAAAAGAAACCTCTCAGGGCTGAGTTTGTGTCTTGTTCTCATGCTTGAGGCTTGAAAGGAGGTTTTTTTCTGACAGCAAAAGGGAAGTTTCTGGTTCCATTGGCTGTGTGAGCATTGGTTTGTTTTCATGGTCTCAGCAAGGTGCTTTTCAACTAATAAATTTACTTTTCAAATGTCCACATATACTCAAGCTTTCTGCTGTTTTTCTGGAACACACACTTGGAATGCTTCAGTGGCTGAAATATTTTAAGTAACATTTGTAAGTCTGGGAAGTACAGGAGGCTTTTTTCCTATCCTACGATACAAAATATATATCCTATATACAAAGAATAATATATATCCTATATATATAACCTA
>WBNQ01083211.1:0-12621 GCA_013401375.1 Spizella passerina | reverse complement strand
CTGTTTTCCTGAAACTACTAAAAAGCTTTGTCCTTCATAGTGCTAGTGTGGTTATGTAGTGGCATTTCAAACATAAACTTGTATTTCAAGTGTGGCTTCAATTAGTTACTTCCTAAAATTATATCCACCTACCAAGTCACTTGTTGACAACTTGTATATGCAACTTACCTTGACAGGTCCCCAAGGATGTTCTTACAAATCTACAGGGTTGAAGACCATGGTTCTCAGTGGCTGAAACATTAATCTGTTTAACCTTTCATTTCAACATGTTCTGTGAGAACACTGTAAAGGACATCCTGCAGAATCCATCTGCCAGTCTTATCTAAATGGAGCAGTGTACCCATACAGAAATAGAAGTGACTTAATGCAGCTAAGAATTCTACCACATACTTCGTCAAAATTAGCAGCTGCATTGGGATAGTTAAGGCAAAAGATTGCACTTATATAGTTGTGATAATGTCAGCTCTTGCTTTTATACTCAAAGAGAAATTGACTTTACTACTTGCAGTTGTATCATAATAGTTGAATGTAGTTTTATTACTTTTTTGGTTGCATTTATTTTTTAATTGTATGTTCTAATGAATCTCAGATCAGAATGCAAGCTCAAGGTAGAACGATTCAAGGAGGAATGATGGGCAACTTCATACAGATCTACCAAAATGAAGGCACTAAAGGATTATGGAAGGCAAGTTTTTTTTTGAACTGTATCTTACACTTTAACTACACTTCCTTGTTCAATTGAACGTCATGTATTCCTACAGTGTTCTCAGCTGAAATAGAGAGGATGTAATGTCTGTCATTTATCATGGCTGCTTCACTGCTGGTGTCTCAGTGCTTTTTGATGAAGGGTTACAGCCAGCCTTGTGTGTGAGGATTAGCTGCCACTTAGGAGAGGGAGGACAAATGCAGGGTTCAATTAGGGTGACTGGCTCGAGGAACAGTTCAACAACCCTTTGCCTGATACCTCTCAATCTGTATGTTCTGTCTGTTTTAAAACATGCTAAAGAACATTTGGAAGTGAAGGAGCTGCTGAGCATCCCTTCTAGCTCAGGAACTCATATTCAGTTTTACAGGTTGTCTCTTGGGCCAGTTATAGTCAATAACTGTATAATAACTGAAGAGCCAAAGTAGGCAATTGTTTTGAACAGCGGGAGAATAGGAATGTTTTTCCATTAGTGTGCTTTTCTCACAGAGTTTCTTGATCTCCAGTTTTCTGTCCCTCCTCCTTACTTTGTCAGTTTTTCAGCTAGCAGCAAAGGAAGATTGGTTTGGAGGTTTTAGCTGACTTTGATGCAAGAATGGAGATGTTAAGCAGAGGTAGAATTGAGATGTTAAGCAGAAATAGTAAATAACTTTAAGGATCTGAAGTTTCCATTTTATGTGGAAAAGTGATTTATGTTGTTTCAAATTTGTGGTTTTGGAGCACATATATCTAAGACTTACACTAATTAGCCTTATTTGAATTTGCAATGTTCTTAACATATTTGTGGTGTTTTGCTTTGTATTGTAAGAGCTTGGCTTTTCTAACCGTGCACAAAGGTTGACTTTAAACTTCAACTATATCCTTTCTTTTGCCAGGGAGTATCATTGACAGCACAGAGAGCTGCAATTGTTGTTGGAGTAGAGCTGCCAGTATATGACCTTACCAAGAAGCACATAATTCTGTCTGGACATATGGGAGATACAGTATATACTCACTTCCTGTAAGTCTGTGTACCTGGTTGCATAGCTCATTATTGGATAGTTCTTGCTGCAGGGGAGAGGAGTATTTTTATTTTTTTATCATCTCTCTAGATGTATACATATATTTCTGATGTGTTTATAATTTTTTGTGTAATAGCAGCTCAAATGGTAGCATGGAAGCTAATTTTATTTAGCAATTGAATTTAGCTTTCTTTTGGAACATGAAAATTTGTTTTGTGGGTGGTCTGAATCATTCAACTGTGAAAATTGAGGCTGGAAGAAATTTACAGTCAAATATTATTCCCTGGGGTGTGAACATCTTTCCAAGCATAATATATGTAAGGGCTATATAGCAAATTTTCAAAATTATGTTTTTATAGTAAGTGAAAAGTAACTTTTCACATCCATTAGCTGGTTTAATTTTTTTAGTAAAAGCATTAAACAGTCATTATTACTGTGTGTTTCCTGGGAAGGGGAAGTTCTTGTACATCTGTGTGGTAGATCAGGTTTCATTAAACCCTTCTTTTACTAGTTCCAGTTTTCTTTGTGGGTTAGCTGGAGCCCTTGCATCCAACCCAGTTGATGTTGTAAGAACACGTATGATGAATCAGAAAAGCCAAAACCATGGGGGACACTCAGCCTACAAGGGCACTTTGGATTGCTTGTTACAGGTAAGTAGTTCATGTATCATCATAAATAGAAACTGCTGCCACCAAGCAATGGTTTGCTGTGGAACTCAAAATTGTTGTTTTCCCTAGTAACTTGGACATGCTTTTAGCCATAATATTTAAAAGGACTATGCAGTAATGCACTCAAGTGTGAAAAGTATCTACTGTCTTGAGAGAAAGGTGGGAAGAGAGTGTTTGCTGCAAACCCTTACCTTCTTTGGGTGCTTGGATGAGGAGAGGAAGGCTCTCAGCAGCACTGTCTTTTTCAACTTTATACTATGTCAGGCTGACAGGAAATTACCATTTCATAGGTCAGTCCTTGAAGCACAAGATGTTCTGGAACAAACAAACAGTTTTCTATGTTGCTTACTGCATAATGGAAAGCCTAGTACAGCCAGAGGCAAGGTCAGCCTCTGATTTTGATTAGTTTCATTTGGTTTCTGAAGTCTCTAACTTGGTATGAGGTGGGACCATGATGGCCTTGTACATGGAGAAGAATGGATAGCTGTTGACTGAACAGTCCAAGTCACGTTGTCCAGGGAAATCTGAGGTCCATAAAGCAAACTGAAATATTTCAAGGGAATGGCAAATGTTAGCTACAGGTTTATATTCAGCAAATTTCAAAAGGCTGTCAGATGTCAACTGCAAGTTTACATCTAATGAAATGTATTTCTTTATTCTGTCAGACAATAAATATAAACTAAGGTTACAGGACTAAGCCACCTCCTTGTCTGGTACAGTCTTGTTAGCTGACATGCTGTCTGGATTTTTCACTAAAAAAGAATTACATAAGTGTATTCTTATGTTTGTTTTTTTTTTCCCTAGACATGGAAGAATGAAGGCTTTTTTGCTCTGTATAAAGGTTTTTGGCCAAACTGGTTAAGACTTGGTCCTTGGAATATCATTGTATCCTTTCCAGAGGTGTGCAAAACTACTAAGTTAGCCATACACAACAGCAAGTATTGTTTTTTGCAGAATTACTCAGTGTGGGAAGTGTCATATCAGCACAGATAGTCTCTTTTTTTATGAATGGAAAATTGTGCAGTTGACAGGTTTTTTTAAGTCTGCTTCCAGTTAGATTGAATTTGATTCACACAGAGTCAAGACTAAAATATGATCTTGCAAAATAATCTTCTGTTCTTCCAATTTCATGCCTGCCCATTTTCTTTGTTATGAGCTTACTTTTAATCAAAGCTACCCAGGTGAATGAGGAGTGGGGGCTATTTCCAGAACTGGGGAAACTGTGGCAGTTACTGATGCAGTCTTTGTTTATCTTAGTCTCACAATTTTAGCTTTGTTTCAGGAGCCAGCTGATCAGAGCCCTGGGAAGTGGGTTGGTAGAAATTTTTTTACAATAAACAAACCTTCTTAGCCCATCAAAGCTAAGTGATTTAAGAGTCTTAAGGGCTTTTGCAGTATTTTTATGGCAGCTTTTGCAGGACTGCCTCCTTAGTCCTGGGTTTAAGATCCTGAGGAAGATGGATGGGAAAGTATTTTGTATCATCAGCCTTTAAGCAAGTTTCATTGTTCTCCCTAGTATTGTGTATCTCCCTAAAAATGTGGCCAACCTGCAGCATGGCAAAGGAAGGAACAAGGAGTGTTCCTGTAGTGGAAGGAGTAGAACATAGCTGCACACAGAAGCAGCTAACCTTGAGTAGTGAAGGGACCAGTTTTCACTGCATGAACAGAAAGAGTTTTCCTTAATCAGCTGTGCCAGTTCTTTCTGACATATGAACAGCTGAAGAAATTGGATGCCTGACATGCTGAGCTGAGTACAGAATTCTGTTAATGTACTGTCTGAGTTTAGAGCAATGTGCAAGTTGTCTTGAGTGTTTGCTCTTGATTGTCTGAGCTGCTGGCCAAAGGAAGAGGTCACTGCAAGACTGAATGAGAAGAACTTGGAAGTGATTTCAAGGCAAACTGGCTCCTGCAACCATGGTTTGTGCACATGAGTCAGTGGATGATGTGCACTGTTTTTCAGACTGAACCAAACATGGTGGAATACCTTCTGTCAACTGTTTCAATGCTCTTGAATGTAGAGATCTGCAATGCAACTTTGTGCATCTGAGTCTCAAAGCACAGTGTTTTATAAAAGTTAAAGAAAAGGTTTTTTTCTTTATTTCCATAGATTTCCATAAAGGAAGGAAAAGAAAAATATTTCTGTAAAGGAAAGAAGTATTTCTGTAAGGGAAGATAAGCAGAACTGAGGAGTTGGGCTTTTCCTGCTTTCAGAAATGTATACAATTTGATTTATTGTAATAGCTCAAAGCTTCCAGTTAACTGGAAGTGTGAAAAGACATCTTTGCTGGCTTTCAGGTTGGCAAAATAACTACTGCAGTATAAAATGTGTTTCTGGTTTTGAAGCTTTCCTGTGTTCTAAGTCCTGAGATGTCTGCATAATTTTCTGGGAATAATCCAGCTTCATTAGCAAGTGTGGTTGCTACAGTTGACAGTTCTGCATAGCTTGAAGAAAGTTTTTTTTCTTCCATGTATAATTCTTGATTTCAGCATAAGTGCTTCTTAAACATATTCATATGGAAATTGCTAGTAGGAATGAAGTTCAAACAAGTTCATGCCCATCTGCTGATCTTGCAGAGAAACTTTCCATGCCTCTTCCATCCTTGAGAAGAATTATTGGTTACTGGCTGTTTTACACTGAGCAGTCAGGCTGTCTCATGTGGGTGCCTATGTGACAAGAGCCAACCTCTCCAAAAGTAAATCTCCTATAAATACTGCTTTCCTCCTTTAAAAAGACCCCCAAGTCCAGAATTAGTGAACACTTTCATATACCAAAGATGCTCAAGTTGCTGTTACATGCACGGAAACACTTGATGTAGCAACCAACCACAGCTCCCATAAACATTACCTTTAGGCTTAAAGGTATATCAAAACTTCAGGGCTGTTAACAGTTATATCACGCTTCTTAAGTGTTGTTGTTGAATTCCAGGAAAAAGGAGTATGTGAGACGCAAATTGCAGGATGGATCTTCTGTGTTTACAGAGGGGTAGCAAAGCAGGATCCATAGCTTTGGATTTTTGTGGCCTTGTGTTAATCTTTTACACATTTTTCATTAAATCATGCATTCCACTTGAAGTTTCATTGAGATATTAAAATTGCTGTAATCACTTAAAATTACTAATTTTGAATTCACAAATAGAATTTTTAAATGCACAAGGCACTTTTTTCCTAAGGTAAAACATTTTCTATATTATAGGGGTATGCTGATGTGCAGTGTTTCCCCTGACAACTGTTTCTGTGCTTTAATAAAAAGTGTAAATATTTTTATATGCTGTGTAAGTAAAGTATACGGTTTTTTCAAGCCTATTAAAAGCATTAAAATGTAAAGTGTGATGACTTAGAACGGCTTTCAGTTTTGAAGTTTCAAATACTTCAAGAAGTTTGCCAGTTTGGAGTGACAGTAACTGCACTGTACCAGGTAATCAATGGGGAAGCTGCAGAGGTATAACTGGACAAGATGGACTGGAATTGACTGCTAAGTCCCAAAGGCACCAAAACAGTGAAATAGGAGTTCAGGATCTCTGCTGAACGTGAGCCAGAGTGTGCCCAGGTGCCTGAGAAGGCCAATGACATCCTGGCCTGTATCAGCAGCAGTGTGGCCAGCAGGAGCAGGGCAGGGACTTGTCTGCCTGTACCTGGCACTGGTGAAGCTGCATTTTGTTATAAATGAGAGCTTGATTAGGTCAATAGTCAAGCAGCAATCAATTTATTAATTAATAAGGTAAAGTATGAGCAATACAGCACTGGGTACAGTGGGGGATGTTTTCCCTCCAACTGCACACCAATAGTTGAGCCTTTACAGGTGTTTATAGGGGTACTTATAAGCTTTCTCAGCAGTTTCTATTCCATTTTTTATATCACAATTCTATACCCTCTTGTGATTTAGTTTTTCTCACTATCTATCCCAGAAAAAGAGTATCCCCCGATGGTGGGGGTCCAGCTTCTGAAAAGAAGAAAGATGAATCCCATCTGGTGAAGTCCAGCTCCCCAGATACGNAGGTTCAAAGGCCTTCTTCCATGCTTTACTCTCCTCAGTTATTATTAGAATTTGCAACTGTCCCACTGTCGCTCTCCACACATATCACAATCACAAATACACATGTTGCCTGTATGTACCTGACATGAAACACAGCTTTGTATTTCACGCTCCTAAATCAACTTAAGACGTATAGAAGTAAATTTTGAACAAAGAATAGGTTCAAAGGCCTTCTTCCATGCTTTACTTTCCTCAGTTAATTATTAGAATTCGTCTTTATCCCACGGTTGGTTTCCCCACATATCGCAATCACAAAGACTCACGTTGCTGTATGTACCTGACACGAAACACAGTTTTGTATTTCACAATTTCAAGTGCCCTGTCCAGTTCTGGGCCCACAGTTTGGGAAGGACATTGAGGTGCTGGTGTGTGTCCAGGAAAGGGCAGTGGCGCTGGGGAAGGGTCTCGAGCACAAGTCCTGTGAGGAGGGCTGAGAGAGCTTGAGGTGTTCAAGCAGGCAAAAGGAGGCTCAGGAGGACTTTACCACTTCTAAAACTGCCTGAAAGGAGGGTACAGCCAGGTGGGATTGGTCTCTTCTCCCTGGAAACCAGCGACAGGACAAGAGGCCAAAGCCTTAAGCTGCACCAGGGGAGGTTTAGGTTGGACATCAGGGGCAGTTTCTTCTCAGGAAGGGTGGAGTCACCGTCTCTGGCGGTATGTAAGGAATGACTGGACGTGGCACTCAGTGCCCTGGTCTAGGTGACACGCTGGCCTTTGGTCACAGGCTGGCCCGGATGGTCCGAGATCTTTTCCAGGCCAGTCTGCGATCCCGTGGATCCTCCCAGCCGCCAGGGGGCGCCACCCGCCCGGCGGCCCCTCGTGACGCACGTCTCTGCCCCGTGCCCTTGACGCCACTGCCACGCGACGCGGCGCGGTGCGCTCTGAGCCTCCCCCGGAAGCGCCGCCCCGCTCCAGGCGTTCCGCCGCGCTCCGGGCGCCGCTCCCGGTCCGTCCCGGCCCGGCCGCCTGTCCCGCCGCCGGCAGCATGCTGGAGCCGCCGCCCGCTGAGCTGCCGCCCGCGGGCAGGGACGTGCGCGACCGCCTCAGCCTCTGGGACCGCCGCCCGCAGCCCACCGCGCCGCTCAGCGACCGCCAGACCGACTCGGTGCTGGAGCTGAAGGCGGCGGCCGAGAACCTGCCGGTGCCTGCCGAGGTGAGGCGGCGGCGCTGCCCGGGCCGGAGGGGCGGAGGGCGGGAGCGAGGGCGGGAGTGGCCGCGGTGCCACGTCGCCAGGCGGGCGGCGGTGACGGCCCAGAGCGGCTGGGCCTGCGGGGCCGCTGCCGGGTTCGGGGGGCTCAGCGGGCTCAGCTGCGCTTCGCGTTCTGGGTCGCGCCCGCAGCCGCGTCTCCAACCTCCCCCCTCCTGCCCTCGGGAGGGCTCGCTCCCTGGGAGCCTCCTGCCGCCCTGCCTGGCAGGGGTTGGTGAGGCGGCGGTGGGAGCTTTCCCCGAGAATCCACCGGCTTTCTCTGCCCGCCCTCGCCGCTTGCCTCAGACCACCGGCATTTGTCCTGCCGAAGTTGGGAACTTTAGTCGTGAAGTTCATTCTTTTGGTCCTAAATTGATCCTTACTAATGCATGGCTCCTGGCGCCAACGTTATTTTTCCTGGTACGAATTGCAGGCTTTCAATTGAACTGAGGAAAGCCAGGAAGAGGGGTAAAAAGGTTAATAATTTGTCAGCACCATAGAGGACATGGTCTCCCACGGTGTAAAATTCCAAACTCTGACAAGGTGATTACTTATGAACGCTCCCTTGTCTGCAAAGGGAGGTGGAAGAGAATGCTTGCATTCCTAACTGCACTTTTCAGGAGAGGGTTTGTATTTAAACAGGATCTTAGTGTAAGATAAGTGCCATAAAATCAACAAAGCCTGCTCTCAGCAAGTGTCTGAAAGCTCAGAACGGCAAAAGAGAGAGTGTAAAGCCATTCCTTCCTCAAATGCACCTGTTTCATTTAATCCTACCTGGTTGCCTTTTTTTTTTGTGTAAGCAGAATGTAAAAAGTAAATATTGGCAGGCATCCAAAGCGATTATAGAAGGATGTCCTGCTGCCAGAGGATGTTTTTAAGGATCTAAACCAGCTTTGCAACAAGGCAGGTACTGTGTTTGCCCGTGAGGACAGCAGCAAAGCCAAGACATTGAGTTCTTCAGAGACCCGGGACAGTGTTGTGTCAGCTGTCCTGAAACAGCAGGCTCTGATGGATTCACCTTTCCCGCTGTATTAGACACCAGAGGAACCCTGGCTGCCCTGCTGGGGTCAGCCCTGTTTTGGGTGGAGAGGTGTGTGGAAGTTGGACAATGTATGGCAATCTGTTTTTTCTCAAGTAGTTGAAATACTGATGGCTCTTTTTCTGTTGAACTAATACTACCAGGCAGGGAATATTTTACTAAGCAAGTTGTTTTCTAGAGAGATACCAAAGCAATGTTTTCTGGTTTCACCCTACTGATATTCTCAGAAAACATAAAATTCATCATCATGTAATTGAAGAGGGTATCATATTAGTTAAGTGTATATTGTAGTATTTTTCTTCCTTGAATTAATTTCTTCCCTATAGGCTAATTAATAATCTCTGGTCATTTACAATTTATCTCTAGTTAATTTTTCCATGTTTTTCTTGCTTAAACAAAATAATTGTGGCTAAAAAATAATTTCTGTTCAGCAGAGCTATTCCTTGTCTTCTGAATAAATTATGGCAGCAATCTTGAATTTTCCTTGAATGTCTGGCAAAAAAACCTGACAGTTCCTGTGTGTTGTTTCTAAATGTATGGATGTTGTAGTTGTTGGTGTAATGGTTGGACTCAGTGATCTCAGAGATTTTTTCTAAACTTAATGTTTCAGTGATTATCATATTGATAGGTAAAATATCCATTGCATTTTTTTCTTCAAAAGTAGAAGCTTGTAATTTTCTCATCTTACTGTTTTGGATTGCATTATAGTTGAGCTGCAGCTGTGAAGGGATTCTCAGTGAGTTGTCTGACCAAAGTTTGTGGTGTTCTGTGAGCAGCTGCCCATCGAGGACTTGTGCAGCCTGACGTCCCAGTCGCTGCCTGTTCTGCTGACAGCTGCTGTGCCAGAATCCACAGAGGATGTCCTTCTGAAGGGATTTGCAGCACTAGGGATGGAGGATGAAAGAATTGAAACAGCACAACAGGTAAGTGAATGACCTCCAAGATGCAGGGATCTTCAGAGAATGCTGTTGGTTTCTGTGTGTCTCACCTACCTTTTGGTGGGTTTGCTAAATCTTTTGGGCTGTTTTCAAGATGCATAAGGGGGAACTTGGGGGGGAAACAACACTGAAGTGTTAGCTCTGAAGTGAAAGGTACTTTTTGCATTTGGAGTGGAATCTAATGTGAGAATAAGACACCCCTTCAGTAAAGTGATGTTGCTCTTGAAGTAGAAGAACCCCCTCTATCTAATGTGATACCCTTGTTCTTGTGCAAATAAAGCCAGATGAAATCCAGTCTTTATCATTTTAACTCAGTGAGGGAATAGAATGGAGTATTTCAATTGGAAGGGACCCACAGTGAGGAATTAGTTTCCTAGATAAATAACTAAATTCTGAAACAGCTCTGTTTTTAACAAAAGCTCATCTTCATTTCATAGACCATAGATTTTATTTTTTTTTATTGATTGCATGTGATATCTATATTGTTCACACCATAAAATCTCTTCTAGTTCTTCTCCTGGTTTGCTCAGGTGCAAACACAGATGGATCAAGATGAAGGTGCCAAGTATAGGTACGTGCTCTTCCTCAGTTCTTTTCACTGTAAGCAGTTCCACCCTTGAAGGACTTCATCTTGTCCATTAATGTTACCACATGTTCACATTCAACTGGTGGGGAGTGGGGGAATGTGTTGGGGCAGCTGAGGCTTTCCAAGGCTGTGGGCCTCATTTCCAAAGGCCACTGCCCAAGTGGCAGAACAGTTAAGGGGATGCAGATTTCCTTCTGAACTGCCCACTATATTTAGACAGGTGGAAATTAGTTTTGGCTTACAGACAGGGCTGTAGACAAAGGCAGTTTTAGAGCTTTCCTGTGTTTTTTCAATTTTTGCTGCTATTGGAATGTCATCCTCTGAGGGCAAGACTGAGTAAGAGATGTGGCTAGAAGTCATTTCTGTTCTCACCATTTGGCTCATCAGTGACTGTGGTTGTCATTCTGTATCTGCATTCCCTGCATTCCTTGACACTTTGCTCAACTCTGGTTTTGAGTCTTGAATTCTCATCTGTTTGTGTGTAACTGACTTTTCCATCAGGCTCAGCAGAACCCCTTCCCACTGACTTTGACAGTTACTCCTTGGGAATCTGAAGTACAGCTGAATGGCTTAGCTAGATCTGCTTGTGGCTTTTATAGAAACTGGCTTCTGTTTTGAGACTTCACAAACTTGCCCTTGGCCACAAGGAAATGCTGCTGTATTCCTTCTTCTGTTTTTCCTCTGCTTTTCTTTGGGCTGTTTCTTTCTCTTTTGCTCTGACATTTGAGGACGTGACTTTTCTTAAAAGCAGAGGGTGAGGCATATACTGATCCTGTGATCTGATTGTTAAGAGCCTACAAGGAGTAGCAGGCTTGCATTTTGTCAGTTGGCATGTTTGTAATGGTGCACACAGGTGCTCAAATGTGGATGCCCAGTGGCTTGTAGGATGGCCAGTATGCTGCTGTCTGCAGGAGGCCAAAGGTGCAGAAGGAAGATGAATAATTTCTTTGCCTGTTGCACATGGATACAGGGAATTGCATTACTTGCCTCTTTGTACATGGTAAAGCAGAACTGAAGTTTCAGCTGACATCCAAGAGTAATTAATTTTTAATATGCTTTAGATAAGCTGAATGCTTGACATAACATCTAGTTATCATTTAGAGTCTTTATCTGCATTGAGCCTTGGACAAATCTGGTGACATTAGACACCAGATCTATTTAATCTAAGCCTCTTCAAATCCTCACAGTAAGTTTTGAATCCTCTAGATAATTTCAGCTGCTTCAGAAGAGAAAAAGTAATAATTAAATGGAAACTGAAAATGAGTAGAAGAAACCCAAATTAACACGCCTCTTGGGAGCAAGGCAGGTAGAATTAGGCTGCTTGCAGAAGTCAGTGTGTTTGTGCTGCCCATTTAGGCAGTATTCACATGCTGCAGACCAGCTGTGGTCCGAGCTGCTGCTTTCTAGGTAGGCTTGCTGTAAGGAATGTGAGGGAAATGGAGTGGCTACTCCAGACCCTTCAGCTCTGTTATTTCTGAGGTGATGAAACATGTGCTTATTGTGCACTCTTGCTTGATGCAAATGATCTCCTATTCCTAGAGAGAAAAAAGTAGTGGCAGTGTCCCTGCAGGCAGCTGGATTTACAAATACAGAAAGGGAAATTTTACTTCTGTTATCTGTTGATTCTCTTTTTTCCAGACAGATGAGGGATTACTTGTCTGGCTTTCAGGAGCAGTGTGATGCTATCTTGAATGATGTGAATAGTGCCCTTCAGCACCTGGAGTCACTGCAAAAACAGTATCTTTTTGTGTCCACAAAGACAGGAACGCTGCATGAGGCCTGTGAACAGCTTTTGAAAGAGCAGGTAATCTTTGATGGAAGGATTACTGGGAACTGCTTAGGCATCTTAAATGACAGTTTCTTTTTCTTGGGCTGGGAAAATGTGTGAGCTGTGGTAACAGCGCATCCAGTTGCTTTAGACCTAATTTTTTGGGAGTGTTTCACCTGAAACTGGGGTGTTGGTATGCGTCAAATATTCAGTATGTGTCAATATATGCTTTAATGAAGAAACTTAGCTGAGGGCAGTTTTGTAACTGATGCCTGACAAGTGCAAACTGTACTGGAATTAATAATTCATATCATTTACAGAAATATTTTGAGTTGCTTTCTGCAAAATCCCTAAAGTTGGGAGCTTATTTCCCAGATACTTTCTTTTTCCTGATGAACTGGTGCAACAGTGATACAATGAATGTTTTTATTTTCATAGTCAGATTGGATATGAGAGAACTTTTTAAAACTCCAATCCTGAGATACAGGATTTTTACAGTTCTCTGAAATACTGATGGCAGCACTGCTGCTTGTATGCAGCATTTTCTGTGGGATACTGACAAACCTGTAGTATAGATTATTTTAAATACACTACTGAAAATAATGTGTCAGTCTCTGGCAAAAGAACAAGAGAGCACTGCTGTATTCTGCATTTTTTGTTGTACTTGATTAGTTGCAAGTTTCTTGGAGCTATTGAACA
>WBNQ01083210.1:0-11932 GCA_013401375.1 Spizella passerina | reverse complement strand
GCAATTAAACTTAGCATTTGAATCTTGACCTTGTAATTAAAATGTAAGCATTCACATGGGAGTTTAGAAAGAAAACAAAAGGCAGGCAAAAAATATAAACACATTAATTATGGTGATGATGTCAAATATAATTTTTGGGGCTGAGTAGACAATTACAGTGTGAATTTAGACAGATTTAAGACTACTTTCTTCTTCTTCTTGAATACTAATCACTGATAAATTTTGTGCTGTCAGGTATTTTCTACAGGAAGTTCTTTGATATTATAGGGCCAAGCATCAATAGATCTTTTTTTTCCACATGAAATCTAGATGTGGTTACTGCAGGATTTTCATGATTTCACTTAAAATGTCATTTTTCTATGTCAGCTGCCAGCATTTTATTATGAAAGCTTATCATTATGATTTAAAAAAAAATCCATTTAAATGTAGGGTTAAAATATAATGTATCAAATTTAATGACTAACATTTTATTGAGAAATTTCAAAACATCTCTCTAGGGGTATTTAAAAGCCCATATAGTGATATCAGTGGGCACAAAAATATCTCAGAATGTCAACTGAAAGCATCTATTTGTGAGCACACATATAATAGTGCAATAATATTTTTCCTGTGAAATTATGCAGACTTTAAATACATATATGTAATACAAGTACGATTTCAATGTGACATCAGAAAACACAGTATGGGAATCTAACTTTTAACCAGAAGTTCTGGCTTTTGAGTCCAGAGGTCTTTCCTTCAACCAATACAGAAGATAATCACAAACACTTTGAGGAAACGTGAGGGTGAACGAACTATCCACCTGGGCCTGCAAAATTTCTGAAAATATCCCCTGGGGAAAAAATAATGAAAAGAAATAACTCTCATATGCAGATTCAACCTAATGGAAAGCTGACAGTCTAAGAAGCTTAAAAAACATTTGTGTTTCGTTACCTCTGGCAGAAACCACCTTTGACCCACATGCTAAAAGATGCCTTTGTGTTACATCTTGACCACAGCAAGGCCTGCCCCACAGACACCCAGAGCTCTTCTGCTCTGTCTCTAATTCCAGCTTTCAGCACACCTAACTCTCTGCAAGAAGAAAAACAAGAGATTAAAGCTTTCATCCTAAATTCTGAGGAGGTCTCTTTTATATTTGAAAGAGTGTGACACTTTGGAATTTAATATGTTGAGTCTGTCTACATCATTTATCTGCCTGTCATAGTTGAGGCTTGGGTATTTGTTTTTTAAAGTGCCTTTTCTTTACCTATATTTGATTGTAAGAAAGTCTTTAGTAATAAAGTGCATAGACAACTATGAATCAATGTCCCTGAGCAAAAGCTAATATTAAATATTAGAAACTGTGCAGAAGAGACAGTTAATAAACAGTATCTTGCATAAGATCATAACAAAACAGATGCCTGAAAGAACAATACCATACCAAAAGTGGTCACAGAAGAGGAACCATTTATCTGTAAATGAAGCAGCATTTTTTTAATGTGGCACCTTCTGTCACTCAGTGCAGCCTGCTCAGTATTGACATCAGCGTTCCATGAGGAACTAGTATCTGCTGTCAAAGTAGTAGTTACAGAATTCCCTTCCCATCTTCACTAGACACCTAAATCTAGAGCCTCCAGCTATAGATTTCTGGAGGCACATGAGACAAGGAGAGGAAAGAGTAAGATCTGAAAAAAATAAATAAAGGGGGTGGTGGGAAACAGCTTAGCATAAAACTGAAACCTTAAAAACTCCCTCTACAGCGGCTCCCCAAAACAACCTCTTTGAAGGCTGAATCAAACCAAGACCAGAATATCAGAAACATCAGGTAAACCCAGGCTGAGCAATGGTCTGTAAACACCACTTTAGATACAGCTGTTTGCATTTTATATGTTTTCTACTCACCTCTTGTCTGCTGGCTCGCCAGGAGAGAAGACCTTACATAAAAGAATAAATATTAAATACCCTGACTGTCATAGCTTTCAAAATCACCATCATCATTGTATTTTCTAGTAAGAAGTGAGTAGTGAATGAACTGTGAAATACTTTAGCTTGCTGCTTGTTTCCTATGAAGTATTCACCAGTTTCTGTCTCTGCATTGCTGCAACAGTTGTTGGGCTGGCTGGCAGCAAGGGAGCTGACAAAGTGATGGGAATCCTCTCTGCTGTTTACCCTGAGGCTGTCCACAGAGCAAAAGAAAAATGAGGGCTTTGACCTTCCTGTTTGACTTGCTTGTTCTGAGCAGGTTGCAATTACAGGCCACCTATCATTTTCCTCTACTCAAAAATACAGAGCACAAGTGCAAATGCAGTAAATGAGAGCGTAGAAGCAGATGCTGTCTTTTCCCAGATAATACAGTGATAGGGGTAACACTAAGAGATCCTTATTTTCATGCTAGGGCTACATAGCATGTTCTTTTTGAAGTTGTGTTTGTGTTGGAGGCATCTGTGCCAGGGAAATTAAAAGTAAATTTACAATAAGAAACAGAGGCAGTTTGACTTTCAGGCCATGACTGCAAAAAGTTTTTTCTGATCCAGAAGATTGTGACTTATGCTGGAACAACTTTTCACCCTAGCCCCTTATTACAGGGATAGAGGAGCCTTTCTGAGGTGTGAGTGTCTAGGAGGTTTCCACTTAATACATGAAGTCAGTCTTGGGATTCTGTAGTACTCTTGGGCTGTGAAGTATCTGGATTGAGCAGGGTCAGAACTAGATGATCTTTGGGGTCCCTTTCAACCCAAATCATGTTATGATTATCATGGTGTGATTCTATGATTTTGTGTCCTGGTGCACTAGCATATCCAAACTAAAATATGTTCAGCTTTTGCCAAAGATGATTTTAGATACATTTAAGATATTTCTTTTAATCAAAAAAGGAAAATAGATCAGTATACCAAAAAAAAAAAAAAAAAAAGATGAGCAGCTTCAACAGCAACTTTTTGCTCAAAACTTGTTTTCAGGTATGCAGACTCATGATAGAGCATTTTCTTTTTCAATTGGTCTTTAAGATATGAATGAAGAAAATCCATGTCTGGCTAGAGACAGATATTCTAGGGCTTCTACTAAATCAATTTTCCTAATGCATTTAAGGGGTTTTGTTAGACATATTTTCTTTTTTATTGGGGAAATATATATTAAAAAATCTAGTTTAAAAGTAATGAAGTTACAAAGTCTCCAAATTGCAGGAAATGACAAAAGCTAAGTGATCCATGTAATTTTGACATTTTCTATACTCCACATGGCAATCTCTCACTACATGTTGCTATTTCCACAGGACATAATGCCTCTGTAAGGAAACTGAACAAATGGAGACAAATTGACAAATTGCATAATTACAGAATTCTGATTTTAAATTAAATTTTGAAAAACATGGTCTTTGTATCATTATCAATATAAGGAAACGATAGAACTAGAGACAAGGCAGCTTCAGAAATCTCCCTTGTGGAGGGCACATGTGTAACATATTTGATCTTTACATGTAATTCTTCATCAAATGAGAGCACATTATGCAGCTGTTGAAAACAAAATTGATGTTTACATAGACAGCAGGATACTTATATAAGAGTAGATCAGTAACAGAGTAAAAACACATACAAATAAAATTCAGCTATATTGGGGTCCTGGGTAGAGCAGAGAGGTAGTGGGGGGAAGGAAGGAAGGAAGGAAGGAAGGAAGGAAGGAAGGAAGGAAGGAAGGAAGGAAGGAAGGAAGGAAGGAAGGAAGGAAGGAAGGAAGGAAGGAAGGAAGGAAGGAAGGAAGGAAGGAAGGAAGGAAGGAAGGAAGGAAGGACATTAGAAGCTGAATTCATTTTTCTGAGCTGCAACCTATAATAATCTTTGCCTATTTTCTACACTGCAGAAATAAGTCAAATATCCTTCCCTTTATGAATAAATTTGTGTGAGTAATAAATGAGCAACTAATTTATCTACTTCAGAATGTTCTACAAAATACTACTCTGTAAAAATCACACCAACTTAATCAATTGAAGCGTATTTGTTGACTTTTGTGCACGAAAAAATTTAGCTAACTAAAATCTTCCTGCGTAGCTCAGGTCCTGAACGACAACTTTTCAGTATTTAGTTTGATTGCAAGAAAAAAAAAATGTAAAGCAGAGGAAGGAACATTACTATGATGGTCCACTTTAGAAGAAACGCTACTTCCTGAAGAGGCAGTAAACTCTTAGTGTGCTGTTGCTGACTAGCAAGCACCAAGGTATGACACTGTAGATGGCAGAAAGACAGGGAAAAAAAAGCAGAAATATAGTCCACACATGCTCTCTCAAAAAATAATTCTAGAGAAGAAACTACCTTTTGCACATCAGGTGTGAACTATAAGAATCAGTCCAAGGGTGTTGCAGGTCTGTAATTTCACCACAAACCTGGATGCAGGAAGGAGCTCCCTGGTGCTGCCAGCACCTCCTGAAGGTGCTTTATTCACTGTGCACAGCACAGTGCAGAAGGTGCTCAGTTTTGGCTGGCTCCCTCTCCAGAGCGTGCAGGATTCAGTATCTGTGTGTGCAGGTGGCCTTGCTCACACGGTGTGGGCTGTGTCTGTCTGCATTCCGTGTGGGCGCTTCCCCTGCAGGCACCAGGCTCTCGGGCAGAAAAATGTGCGGACCGGAAGCAGAGGCCAGCTGGGCTCATGCTCTGGAGAATGCTGCTCCAGAGCCATGTACACACAGCCCTGGCAGACCTGCCTTTTGTGTGTGATCACCATGTCACACCACTGATATATTTTCCTTTTCTTTCTGTTTTCCCATCAACAAGACTTTGACTTTCTTCCCTAATGTCTCCATCTCTATACTTAAATGTCTTTCACAGTCACCCTCCTCTTTCCGATATCTCCCCTCCTTAATATATAAATAGAATATAAATATTCACAAATAAAGCATCAAAAACACCTAAGAAAGCAAAAAACTATTGTCTTTATTTTATGTTTTCAATTAATTCAAAGGACAAATTTATTGGAAATCAATGTGGTATTGGAAATAAATCATTCAAGCAACATGGCAAGCTAGGGAAAACAGCCCTCTTGGTAATTGAAAAGCTAACTGAGCAGGTTGCACCATAATTGATCACATAGGTAGCTTAAAGTATAGATTAATTCTATTTTGCTGTCTATAGGCTTTTTTATTCCCCAGTCTGGACACCACAAAAAGTACTGTGCATGGCTAAATACATGTACCATTTTCATTCACAACATATTATAAAAAAATAAGGTTCTATTTTCAAAATTCATGCAGAGTTTATTTCTATTCTCCTTCTTCAGGCTCTTTTTCTTTATGCAGTAGTTCACATGCGATGCATGTCACTATATTACTATGGCTAGTCTCATCTCCCCTTACACAGCCTGTCAAAATTTAGGTCTACTTAGCAAATGTAAATAAAAATAAAACTGCAAAATAGAAATTGCTGCAGGAAACCTTTCTGGCCATGGACAGGAAGATATCTGCTTTCTGTAACCTTTTCTATTCATTCTGGGCAGATTTTCATTTTCCTCTGCAGTAATGCTTGAGTGGATTGCAGCCTTGTTCCTCATTCTGACCAATGTTCTCCTACAATCCCTTCTTGCTTTGAAACATCATCCGTGGGTCATCCATCATGCCAGATAGGAGGATTAGTATTTCTTAAATCCTATTAACTCTAATATCAATAGGTTATTTTCACAGAGGCATCTTTTGCTAAATCCTTTCCAGTGTGATGTTTAAAATTATTCCTTGGCTGTTTGCTTGCTGTGTTGCCTGATGGGTGGGCAATCTCCTCAGAGGTAGGAGAAGACCGATCAGGCACACTTTCAGCTTGATTTGGAGCAGTCACAGGAAACTAAATCTCTGACCTTCCAGAAAGGTACTGTCTTCATCCAGCTGCACAATCCAGTCTCCCTTAAATAAGCCATTCAGCGTTTGAACACTCCTAATCAAATAGAGGTGCATTGGCAGAACTGAGGCCAACCTTTGCTCAGCTCAGCGAAGAGTCTGGCAATTGAGGCAGGAGGAGTGGAAAGGTTAAAGAGGAGTGTGGAAAGCTTCTGTCATCTCAAGCAGCAGAGAAAATCCTCACTGACTCTGTTACATCCTGGATAATGACTTTGATCAAATCATGGAAAAATTGTTCCTCTTTCCTGAAATATTGCATATTGTTTCATTGGCCTTTATTACAAGCAGCCAACTTTCCTGTTTCAGCATTTAAAAATGTTATTTGCCTAAACCAGACCTGTGTTTTTTCAAATTTCATTGAAATAAAAGAATATATTTTAAATTTTTTTAAATATTTTTAATTAATATAATGGGTACTGAATAAAAATATCAATCAGTTCTTCCTACTGTATTTACTGCACCCATATAGAAAATATGCACAGAATCTAAAGCTGATTTTCTGTATCTAAAGAAAAATATGACTTTTTCATAAGCAGCTTCAGTATGAACCACTGAACTCACTGCAGATCTGTACATTACTTACACCAGGAACAGATGGTAGCCATTACTTCCTTCAATAACTCTTTCTTTTGATTTTATTTCAGATGTGATGCAGATAATTTCTTCCTCAAAACTGAAAACACCATACAGCCATGATATCTTTTTCTTTGGCATGAAGTCTAATCTGACTAATGACTGAGATTTTTAGACCAGAGAGCTTTGCTTGACCTGTATTAGAACTATCATAACTGATATCCTAGAATTTTGTTTTTTTCTTGAGGTCATTGTATAAGTCAGTAAACATATTTATTGTAAAACAAGCAAGATATCAGCCAAGATGAACTTATTTGCATTTCTCTAACAGTTCAGCCAACACAATTCTAAATCCATTTACATTCTGGCACCAATATGTGAAAATATATGATGATGGCATGCATTCCAAAATCAGACATTTAATTCAAAAATAAGATGCTCCATACCTAACTCTAATTTAGTATACTTAAGAATTCTATTATAGCTGGCGATCTGTTATAAGTGTAAGACAGAGTGTAAGAAAAACAATGAAGAGAAATAAAAAAGCCCAAACCCACCCTCTTTCACTCACTAATATCTGAGATTACATGAGATAAAGGAAGAGTTTGCCATTGACAGGAAAATGAAGTACTATCAGTTTCTAAAGTTTAAAGAAAGGGAGAAGGAATATGAAATATCAAACTGTGAGAAGACTCTTTCAGCAGGTTTGGGGTCAAGAATTGCATGCAATTTTGTGTGTCCCATTTGTTTCTGAGTTTTCTATTCTCTTCTCTTTCTGGCTCAGATCTCCTCTCTCTGTGGCTCAGGACATTAATCATTATAGTTCTAAACCAAAGATTTTAGCTAGATCTGCACAAAACTTTTGTAATGAAACTGGAGAAATTCAGACTAACCTGCTTTGGGGTTTTACTCCTGCTAGCAGCAAAGAGAAACTCAGAAGTAAGAGAAAAAATTGTCAAAAGAAAAGCGAGCTAGGTGTTTAGTTTCTGAGTTCAATAAAAATTTTTAAAAGTTCATCTATGTGTTCATTTAGCAAATGGGCAAAATCATTTCTGATGCTATTTTTTAATACTGTTTTTTACCACATTGTGCTAGAAATGACAGCTCTTACAGCAGTGGAGCTGTAGGCCTGGAACACGGGAGCCTGTCCTTTCCCGGTCAGCGCACTGCCAGCCAATTTGATCTGCAGCCATCTACAAATTGCCACGTGAACCAGCTGAAATGAAACTGTCTCAGCCTCCAGCTGTGGGCCATAACCTCACGTTTTCATGCATTGTTGTGTTAACCTCTCCAGAAAAAGGCGTTTGGTCATGTCTTCACTCACAGCGTTTTGGTAACAGATAACGTGGAAAGGCACAATCCTCTGCTGGGCCTGCTGACACATGCAGATGCTGCATGGAGCTTTTTCAATGCAAGAAGCCAAATTTCATGAAGGAAAACCCTAAACAGAGATAAAATGAGGAACAGCTCTGTTGGAAGTAGTGACCAAATGAAAAGTGACAGGTTTTGGCAGAGTCCTGCCTTTCTGCAGCTGGTCACATTGTTTCAAGTCAGAACCATGTTCTTGGAAATTATCTGACATTACAATTACAATGAAGTTTTCATGGTCAACATTGTAAAACATAATTGGAGTGTAAGCTTCATCACTCTGCATTTGTATTGTAGAGGAACATGAGGAAAGCAAAAGTTCATTCCAATTCAAATAATAGAGATAATCTTTTGGCTAAACTAGTTCATCAGGCATATAAACTCACAAGTAAGGGAACAAGTCTGCATTTTTTAGAAGTTTACATTTCCTCTAGTATATGGTAAAATATACAAATATATATATATCTTATATATTTGAAATATAAAACATACTAATATGATATATATACAAATATAGTGAAAATACTGCTATAATAGTACAAATACCACTGGGAGTAAGTGATTAGTCAACTTTAGAAAAAAATACTAAGAATCCAAATAAAATAAAATTTCCATCCTGCCAGGTATGGGAAAATGGCTGATGGACTCAGCTGTTCTCTGTGGTGGGATCCTTGTGGGGCTGGCCTGGTCTCCCTTGTCACAGAGGCTGCCCCTGGAGGCACATCACATCCTTCCTGTCCCCAGACCCCACCACTGAGCCCCACCAACACCCAGACACCTGTACCCAGGCCAGTAGAGACAAAGAGAAAGGTTTCAAGGTGAACTTCACTTTACGTGTTCATTAAAACCTCTGTATTTGGGTAAGGTGAGCTGCATTGGAAAGGAATGTAATTCTCTTCTCTGCCTTTACAGAGAGACTAAATAATTTGATCAGATGTAGATTTTCATATAATGATTATCTGAAACTAGGTGAGAAGAATGCCATCAAGTAAGAATAAAATTAACATCTCCATACAAACATTCTAGAAGATGAAAATTGGTCAAACACACAGACATAGGGGCTGATAAAACTTATAAATCTTATTTGTAATAAAAAATAAAATTATTTGTACTAGAAGTAGATCTATGTTTCAAGAAAAAATTAAAGTGGCTTAATTTTGATTTAATTTTTGTGACAGCATGTTTCATTCAGATGATAATTTTGTATGCTAAAGGTTATGTTAATTTCTCCTACTAGTCTGAAAAATGACACTATAATTAAGAAATACAATCTGTTTGTTTCAAATAATTTATTGGTGGTAATTTCCACCTCAAAGGGAAATTCTGAAAAATTTATATTATTTTCTGATAAATATTCTGCTCCCCCAATACCCCTACAAAAGCTGGCACACCCAGCTCAAGTCAAGGTACAAAGGGTAACATACTAATAGAAGCCTGAAACAACAAGAAAAAAAGTGCTTGACAGATCTGAAAACTCATTTAATGTTGTTTGCATGCATACTTAGATACATCCTAATTTATTAATCTGTACAGAAGAGGATATTAGAAAGCGTACAAAAAGTTATTTAATCATACTTAAAAAGTATATTTTATCACACTTACATAATCCATGCATTGCTGTTTTCCAAACAATATTTAAAATTGTTTTTTGGATTGCCTCAGCTACATAATTTCACATTCTTCATTTTATATTACCAATTAATAATAATGTCTGTNTGTGGCTCAGGACATTAATCATTATAGTTCTAAACCAAAGATTTTAGCTAGATCTGCACAAAACTTTTGTAATGAAACTGGAGAAATTCAGACTAACCTGCTTTGGGGTTTTACTCCTGCTAGCAGCAAAGAGAAACTCAGAAGTAAGAGAAAAAATTGTCAAAAGAAAAGCGAGCTAGGTGTTTAGTTTCTGAGTTCAATAAAAATTTTTAAAAGTTCATCTATGTGTTCATTTAGCAAATGGGCAAAATCATTTCTGATGCTATTTTTTAATACTGTTTTTTACCACATTGTGCTAGAAATGACAGCTCTTACAGCAGTGGAGCTGTAGGCCTGGAACACGGGAGCCTGTCCTTTCCCGGTCAGCGCACTGCCAGCCAATTTGATCTGCAGCCATCTACAAATTGCCACGTGAACCAGCTGAAATGAAACTGTCTCAGCCTCCAGCTGTGGGCCATAACCTCACGTTTTCATGCATTGTTGTGTTAACCTCTCCAGAAAAAGGCGTTTGGTCATGTCTTCACTCACAGCGTTTTGGTAACAGATAACGTGGAAAGGCACAATCCTCTGCTGGGCCTGCTGACACATGCAGATGCTGCATGGAGCTTTTTCAATGCAAGAAGCCAAATTTCATGAAGGAAAACCCTAAACAGAGATAAAATGAGGAACAGCTCTGTTGGAAGTAGTGACCAAATGAAAAGTGACAGGTTTTGGCAGAGTCCTGCCTTTCTGCAGCTGGTCACATTGTTTCAAGTCAGAACCATGTTCTTGGAAATTATCTGACATTACAATTACAATGAAGTTTTCATGGTCAACATTGTAAAACATAATTGGAGTGTAAGCTTCATCACTCTGCATTTGTATTGTAGAGGAACATGAGGAAAGCAAAAGTTCATTCCAATTCAAATAATAGAGATAATCTTTTGGCTAAACTAGTTCATCAGGCATATAAACTCACAAGTAAGGGAACAAGTCTGCATTTTTTAGAAGTTTACATTTCCTCTAGTATATGGTAAAATATACAAATATATATATATATATCTTATATATTTGAAATATAAAACATACTAATATGATATATATACAAATATAGTGAAAATACTGCTATAATAGTACAAATACCACTGGGAGTAAGTGATTAGTCAACTTTAGAAAAAAATACTAAGAATCCAAATAAAATAAAATTTCCATCCTGCCAGGTATGGGAAAATGGCTGATGGACTCAGCTGTTCTCTGTGGTGGGATCCTTGTGGGGCTGGCCTGGTCTCCCTTGTCACAGAGGCTGCCCCTGGAGGCACATCACATCCTTCCTGTCCCCAGACCCCACCACTGAGCCCCACCAACACCCAGACACCTGTACCCAGGCCAGTAGAGACAAAGAGAAAGGTTTCAAGGTGAACTTCACTTTACGTGTTCATTAAAACCTCTGTATTTGGGTAAGGTGAGCTGCATTGGAAAGGAATGTAATTCTCTTCTCTGCCTTTACAGAGAGACTAAATAATTTGATCAGATGTAGATTTTCATATAATGATTATCTGAAACTAGGTGAGAAGAATGCCATCAAGTAAGAATAAAATTAACATCTCCATACAAACATTCTAGAAGATGAAAATTGGTCAAACACACAGACATAGGGGCTGATAAAACTTATAAATCTTATTTGTAATAAAAAATAAAATTATTTGTACTAGAAGTAGATCTATGTTTCAAGAGAAAATTAAAGTGGCTTAATTTTGATTTAATTTTTGTGACAGCATGTTTCATTCAGATGATAATTTTGTATGCTAAAGGTTATGTTAATTTCTCCTACTAGTCTGAAAAATGACACTATAATTAAGAAATACAATCTGTTTGTTTCAAATAATTTATTGGTGGTAATTTCCACCTCAAAGGGAAATTCTGAAAAATTTATATTATTTTCTGATAAATATTCTGCTCCCCCAATACCCCTACAAAAGCTGGCACACCCAGCTCAAGTCAAGGTACAAAGGGTAACATACTAATAGAAGCCTGAAACAACAAGAAAAAAAGTGCTTGACAGATCTGAAAACTCATTTAATGTTGTTTGCATGCATACTTAGACACATCCTAATTTATTAATCTGTACAGAAGAGGATATTAGAAAGCGTACAAAAAGTTATTTAATCATACTTAAAAAGTATATTTTATCACACTTACATAATCCATGCATTGCTGTTTTCCAAACAATATTTAAAATTGTTTTTTGGATTGCCTCAGCTACATAATTTCACATTCTTCATTTTATATTACCAATTAATAATAATGTCTGTTAATGGAACCAGCATTCCTACCTGGAAAATATTGACTGAACTCTCAGTTGTGGTTAGCCAGCTTAAGGTACACAGTGGAAAAGTCTTAAATAAATAAGTATCTTGGTGTGTTAAAAAAAGAAAAGAAAAGAAA
>WBNQ01083209.1:0-32311 GCA_013401375.1 Spizella passerina | reverse complement strand
TGCATCCACTTCATGTTATTGCAAAGGGTATATGATTCTTCAGTCTCTATTTTTCTGTTGATTTATCTAATTTTGATATCTGATTGAACCTTTCTTTTGCGTATTCATTTTTTCTTAAAAACGTCTTGCAGGGGCCTTTTTGCTACACCTTTTATTTGAACTTCCAAACACAGCACATTATGTTCACTGCTTGCAAAGAAATATGCTGACACAAGTGCAATTTGTCTCATATACAGGTAGAATGAGATGATCCATTGCTCTTCCCTCATACCTATTTTTGCATGTATATAATTGCATCTACCTTGAAAAACAGATTATTTTGTTTTCAAATGAGTATTTTGTTAAGCTTCACAAGATCCAAAGAATGCTTGAAAAGAAATTGAAGTTGTAACTTATGTCTTCAATTCTGTGATTCATTGTTGATCAAATCTTTCTGTAGTACTAAGGGCAGTTTGTAAATTATGATCTCATTTTAAGTAAGGTTGAAATATTTAATGTCAGACAGTGCATCTCTTTAAAAAGCACTGTACTTAGTAACTATTGTAATTATGCCAGGAGACGTAAGAGAAGAGATTAGTGCAACAAGTGACCTAGCTTTAATAATGTCATAGGAATCTGTAATTGCAAAATTATCCACTGTGTTATGAATGTTCACTAACATAATATTCAGGTCACTCATCATTTGTAGCACTTCGTGAAGTAAGCAATTATTTTTTCCAGTGTACAAATATCAAGTCCATTAATTTTAATAAGTGCCTCACTTGCAATCCTGAGAGCTGTATATTTAAGCATAGAAAAAAATGCCTTCAGCTGTGACTGAAAAACATGTATTATAACAGACAGTGTTTGACTGCCAGCTTTCTAAATCTTGGTACTGGCCATACCTAGAAAGATAAGAGGTCAAGTTGGAGTTAAGAACTCAGAACTGCACAAAAATGCCTGCAACCTACTCTAAAATAGATATTGACAATATGTCCCAGATTTCTTTCTTTCCAGATAGATTGTGTGTATCTATGTCCATCCGTCCATCCATCCCAATCTNACAACAGTAGCTTTTCTTTGAGTTCCCTGGTGTTTTCTCTCAGTGTCTACATCTGGGGGCACCTGCTGGCCTGTCTCAAAAAACAGTGCATGGTGCTTCTCCAGATCAAATAATGGCTAACGTGTTATTATAACAGATAAGATATTTCATGTATTTTGTATTCCTTGCCTTTTTGCTGACTGGTGTTTACCTTCACGTGTTGCTTGTTACTGTAATTTTCATTCAAAATCTTGAGAATAGGGAATTTGTTAACACATGTGAATTGAGCCAGGCACACTGTGAATCTTTCCTCTAGGTACCCTGTGAAGACAAGTAATAACATCTGTATTGTGTAATCTCAGATGAAAGAGGGCTTAAAAAACTAAAATATGTTAGGACTGAAAACTGGAGATGCTTCAAGGTTGTATTGCCCAATTATTATCCTATTAAAAACTACATTCAGTGTGAGAAGAGAATAATTATGTGCCAATATTTTCCTTCACTGAAAACTCCCCACCAACTAGTACTATTGTACTAGATAAAGGTGCAATTCCTCTTGCCCAATTTAGACTCCGTAATAGGTGTCTGGTGTAAGAAAGTCATCCCTGTAAAGCTGGGAAAAGTTGAGATAGAGGAGAAACTTTAGAGATTCACTCATGTACCTTAGACAGGTTGAAATCAATTGCTTCTGAAAACACATTTTTCTTTTAAGTAACTGTAATGGAAGCCTCAGCTTCTCCTTATTGAGTCTGTGTGGTCATCCTGCTGACATTGGGCTTAGAGTGGATGCCCAGCTTTCAAGTAGCTGGAACATCCAATGAACACCACCCGTATGATCTTTAGCATGGAAATGCCATATCCTTCATTGTGTTGTGGAGGGAGCATCAGCCAGCAAGCAGACTCAAAATCTTGAATCTTACAAGGGAAGTCTCTCTTGTCCTTCCTAAATAGCTCCTTACAAAAAGTCCAGCCGTTAGTTTCAAACATGTTTAAACAAAGGTATGAAATTTTTAACGATTTACATAAAAACAGAGACAGGGACTGAACTTTTCTGAAAACATCATTCATGGTGCTCATGCTGCACATCTGCTGCGTTTTTTTGGAGACTGCAGAGGTGGTTTTTCAACCTCATCTGCTTACTTCTTGCTTCCTAAATCTCCTGTAAATTTTGCCTAGTGGGATTTTCTAGGGGTGGGAAAATAAAACATGTTGTCATACCAAACATAGGCTTAAGCTTTCTCCAGTATTGTTAGCTGTTGAGAGCAATCAGAAAGATACCCTGCACTGAATTGTCAGGAAAAACAGTTTTAGAAGCATTACCTAGAACAGTGATTTCTCCTTTCCCAATTACTATTACCAAAGGAATTGTCTTTGCTAGCATTTCTAGGGTGTAATTTCCATGCTGTTGCTGTTTTTTCTTGCAACCTGGGACTAATTTGTTTCATGGTCATAACTTCCATTTTATATTTCACTTTCATTGCCTCTTATTTTACGGTTTATTTTGGAGGCTTTGTCATTGATAAGAAATTCAGGGAAGATAATGTGACCTAATGGAAGCCTTTTGGTACCTGAAAGGGCATTACAGAAGACCTGGGAGGAATTTTTTATGAGGGCATGTAGAGACAGGACAAGGGGAAACGGCTCTAAAGTGGCAGGGAGTAGGTTTAGATCATATACAAGTAAGAATTCCTTTCCTGTGAGGGTGGTGAGGCCCTGGAACAGCTTGCCCAGAGAAGCTGTGGATTCTCTACCCCTGGAAGTGTTAAATGCCAGGCTGGGTGGGGTTTTGAGCAATATGGTCTAGTCAAAAGTGTCCCTGCCTATGGAACTGGATGATCTTTAAGTCCTTTCCAACCTAAACCATTCTACAGCTCTATGATTTGGATATTTTAACTATGCTCTAAATTATTTTTCTACTTCTCATGCTATTTCTCTGTAGTGATTAGTCACTAAAGGACTGCCACAGATCCCTTAATATCCACAGTGGCTAGTTTTCCATCTTATAAGTAGAAACACTACATAGCTCAGTTCAGGTGATAATAAGTAAGATAACGTGCTATGTTCCAGCGAAATTATTTTATATAATTGTATGCTGCTGTTAAATGATATAAAACGCATAAATGAAATTTATTATATGCTAATGAAGCGACTTACAAAAAGAATTCGTGTAAATTAAGAAATTTCTGTGTTTTATATATTTTATGAATAGAATGCAGAAAACTGATGTTACTACAGTTCTCTGTGTTTGACTTGCACTGATCTAGGGCAAATTAATTCCTGTTATAGTGTCATTAATTTCATTGGAGTTACATCAGAGATATGAACTCATTTAGTTATTCCTAGCACCATCTGGAAATTTATCATGCCACAGCAATGTTTCACTTGCTGGAGACATGTTCATCCTTTTTGTTTAGTATGGAAAGACAGAGAATAAAAATTGAAGTTCATTTCAGCTTGCTCTATATCATCTTAAACTCCCTTGTAGGCTTTGTTATGTTTGGATGATGAGATGTGAATTTAAACAATATTTAAATAAATGTAATAGTGCAATCAAGAAGGGACCAAATAGGTCTCAGGAGGCAAAACATTTTCATGAATATAAACATAACTCTTTTTGCAGGGAGTAGATCTGCAGAAGTGGCATTTCTTTTGGTGTGTGCAGATAGTTGTCTCTGCCTGTCCTTCCTGACACAAATTTGTATCTCTGTTTTAGTGCTGGCATGTTGGAACCTCACTCTGAGGACCAGATTAGATCTGTATCACAAAGTTCAGCTCAATTCTGTCATGGCTTACAACACTGGAAAATTCTGCCAGAAATGTCAGAAACTTTGTATTCTGTTTGTTTAGGAAGTAATGTTGTTTTTTCTCATTATTTTTATTGGCATTGTGTCCAGAAATGTATTTTTAAGTGATAAGAAATCCTTGTCTAGTTTTGAAACTATGCTTTATCCTTGTGGAAACATAAAATGACAGCCTAAGCTTTTTCCTTTCTTCCCAGCCTCCTCCAGAGCACAGACAGGAATTATGCTTGTAATGACTTCTGATTTCTTGTTTTCTGTTCAGAAATGCACTGAGTATACACAAGCCCAGCCACGTCAAAACCTCAGGTAGCTCAAGATCAAAGGTCCAGACACAATAGGAATGGGAACAAAGCTGTGACTACCCAGCATATGGAGATATTTGCACGCCATGTGCACATCTTTATAACTGTGTAACAGGTAGCTCTGTGTTACATATAGCGACAAAGCTCCAGAGCCGGTGAATTAAAAAAAAAAAATTTAAAAAAAATCAATGAACCGTTGGAATTCAGAACATCCCTCTGGCTGTCCTGGATTCTGACAATGAACAAGTTTAATTGATTAATTACCACACCCCAGCTTTAATGTGGCATCTTTAAGACAGCATATTAAGAAACTTTGTGCAGGTGCAGAGTACAAGCCTACATGTTGTCCCATCTGTAAAAGTGACCCTTCTGTGCTTTAAGTACCCTCTTGTCTGTGTTTCCCATGCAGAGAGCATTGCTGGTCTGGGCAGTGTGCCCAGCAGGGCCCTCCTGCCATGAGCCCCTCAGATGGACAGCAGCCCCAAGGGGAGAGCTGCTGTGCCCGCAGGGGAATGATGGAGCACAGCATTGACAGCACCATCCTCATCCTCAGTCTCATGGAGTCACACAAAGCAGGGATAGAATTTTTGTTAAACCTAACAGCTTCACTGAAATATAAATATTGGAGTGAGCTAGTAAGTGTTTACTGTAAATTCACTGGTAATGCAATTTCATAACCTTGCCTGAAGGTTCCTATCCTTAGAGGTTCATTTTTTTGCCTATTAGGCCCTTGTTATTAGTGTCTGGTTTGTGTTTACAAAACCAACAGTATTCATCAAAACTGTTCATCTTTGAAATGAAATGGAAATGTTGCTGTGTAGTTCACTGAAAATTACCACCTAGGAAAATTTATATACAGAAATTTTTTGTAATTATAGTTTATTTTTATTCAGACAGGACACAGTCAAGGAAATAAAGGATGGTTTTTTCAATGAATTTTTAATTTCAGTAAGTTGATTATGTAGCTACCTGATGCTAGGATGATGAAGTTAGATAGTCCCATAGATGTGTGTATTTATATAAAGAAAGAATTCATGCAGCATAAAACAGATAATTTATCTTTGTTGCAGTCAGCTTGGTAGACATGTTGCCTCTGGAATGCTAATAACCACCAATTTTTATGTAGTGAAAATGGAATACGCTGTACTTAGAAATACTCAGAAAGAGAATTTCTTTTCAAGGACAGTAAAAGCATCAAAATGTCTAAGGGGTCACTAATAGCATAAAAAACCTCAACTCCCCCCCAGACTGATAAGCAAAAAAACACCTCTAACCAAAATATCATATTTCAAATTGCATTCTTTACAAGAGATTATGAAAAATATCAGTGGATCCTGTGAATCAGGAAAAGTGCATTTAGGTGTAAGGATGTAAAAATAAATCCAAAGAATAAAGGAGGAGGGAATTGAAAAGCAAATCTGAATTTTAAAACAGATTCTAGTAAGCACATCTTCCCCAACTGTCAGTGCTGTAATCTTTTTTTTTTTATTTTATTTGCACTTAAAGAATTGCTGAAGAGGAAACTCTCTGTCCATTGCAGGGATCCTTGACATATGATTGACATGATATCATGTTGTATAAACTAATAGCAGCCAGAAAGGTGATTGATGAGTCAGATCCCCTCCTATCACCCCAAATTCACTATGCCTTAATTTCTTTGCTCCACTTCTGCAGCTTGTGATCCACACAATTTTACTTCTCTGTTTGCAGGTGGAGGGCATATGCTGTAGGCACTCCTTATATCAAAGAAGCAAAGCACTATGGGGAGCCAGTTTTTGAGGTAATATTTAACATGAGCTCTGCTCCCCACAGTACTCATGTTTTGTGGTAAGCATAGAATAAATTACTCCTTTCCTGTTGATGCTGGTGAAGGAGAAAATTTGTCCCAGTTGCTTATCAGTTAGTAATCTTCATTGTCCTACACCTTGCCTTCTCTGAAAGACACAATCTATCTTTTGGGCTTTGAAAATATCAAAATTCAGCAGTCTCTGCTGACTGTTCACATGGCAGCATATGTTTGTATTTAATTTTTTACCACTCTTTAACCAGTGATTTCTAATGTAACATTTTTCCATTTTGAATGATATGGTGTATTTGACACTATAGACAAATTTCAATGCCCAAGACTGCAGTAGAAGAGTAAGATTTTTGGAAGATTATGCTGTCACACACCCTAGCATCAAGTGCATTTTCTGTCTTTCTTCCTCTGTTGTCCAACAGTTGTACTGCTGGCAGTCAGAATATGTTTTACCACAGGAGGTAGAGCTGAGTCATGTGAAAGTTTACCTATAGCAGAATCCTGGCTGCATTTACCAAAGCACGAAAATCTGCAAATGAAGCCTCTAAAGACATGAGGTAGTGAAGGATTTTATATTGCTGACATTCATCAAAGGCTACAGCCATCTCTCTTCTCCACAGAGAAATAAAACTCTGACAGCTTTCTGAATTCACTTTCAAGAACATGCAAGGCTCAACAATAGAGTAGTGAATTCATGATCTTACCATCTTCACCAAAAAATTATCTTATATCCAGGCTTTGGACACTACATATAGCACAAGAGAAAGAGTATGCTTTGTTCAAGAGGATGTTCCTGTGCAGAAATAACCCTGGTTCAGGGTGAAGAAAATTGTCTGGGTAGCACACAGTAAATTGCAGTAAAAATCATGTCTTTCTCCTCTCATGTGAATATTTCTGGAATGTTTACTTGCTGCAAGTGTATCAGCCCAAGATCCCATCTACATTACTGCAACCTCCTGGTCGCCTTTCTGATCATGGCTACTTTGAAAGAATTGAGCTGCCCCTTTAAAAGCCTTCTTTACCTGCTGGGGTGGTAACTGAGATGAAAAGCACAGACCCTAACTGAGGAATGTATAGGTGCATGAGTACTGATCTGAGAGCATTAGAAATGAGGCATAAAATTCAAGAGCAAAGGTTGTTTGTTCCTGTTGTGTGGAAAAAGAGCATCCAAGGTTCCTAAATGCTCTTGTTCAAACGGAATGATAAAACTCAGGGGGTTCACAAAACTCACAAAGTGTTTTTAATGAATTACTTGGCATTTAAAGTGGTATATTAGTTGCTGACCTACTATATAAGCGCAGGGCAGAGAAAAAGAAAGATATTAATTAAAGGGAAGACAGAGAAAGAGAGGGGGAAAAAAGGAGAGAAAGAAAAGAAAGAGAAATAAAAAATTAAGGAAGGAAGCAAATAAGCTCCAGTTCTGGTTCCAGCATTGATCCAGTTGATGGGATGTCCATGGTCTTGGGGGCTCTGTCCAGGCTTGGTTGGGATACCTCTTTACAGACAGGTTCCCCCCTTGGAAGATGTGTTTATCTTTCTAGGCAAATTAGTTACTATGCATACTCTTTTCTTTCAGACCTTTCTGGAAATGGGTCAGAAGGGCTTCAGGGGTCCTGGGTGGTCTTGATTCCTCCCTGCAGTCCATGCCCANGTAGCGCACAGTAAATTGCAGTAAAAATCATGTCTTCCTCCTCTCATGTGAATATTTCTGGAATGTTTACTTGCTGCAAGTGTATCAGCCCAAGATCCCATCTACATTACTGCAACCTCCTGGTCGCCTTTCTGATCATGGCTACTTTGAAAGAATTGAGCTGCCCCTTTAAAAGCCTTCTTTACCTGCTGGGGTGGTAACTGAGATGAAAAGCACAGACCCTAACTGAGGAATGTATAGGTGCATGAGTACTGATCTGAGAGCATTAGAAATGAGGCATAAAATTCAAGAGCAAAGGTTGTTTGTTCCTGTTGTGTGGAAAAAGAGCATCCAAGGTTCCTAAATGCTCTTGTTCAAACGGAATGATAAAACTCAGGGGGTTCACAAAACTCACAAAGTGTTTTTAATGAATTACTTGGCATTTAAAGTGGTATATTAGTTGCTGACCTACTATATAAGCGCAGGGCAGAGAAAAAGAAAGATATTAATTAAAGGGAAGACAGAGAAAGAGAGGGGGAAAAAAAGGAGAGAAAGAAAAGAAAGAGAAATAAAAAATTAAGGAAGGAAGCAAATAAGCTCCAGTTCTGGTTCCAGCATTGATCCAGTTGATGGGATGTCCATGGTCTTGGGGGCTCTGTCCAGGCTTGGTTGGGATACCTCTTTACAGACAGGTTCCCCCCTTGGAAGATGTGTTTATCTTTCTAGGCAAATTAGTTACTATGCATAGTCTTTTCTTTCAGACCTTTCTGGAAATGGGTCAGAAGGGCTTCAGGGGTCCTGGGTGGTCTTGATTCCTCCCTGCAGTCCATGCCCACTTCTTGGCCTCATTCCTGCACTTGCACTGTACTGTGTTGTGCTTATCTCCATGAATTAGAACAAGGAAGTTTGTCCTGGACAAGTGCTGCCCTACTTCTGCATGGCCCCCTTTTCCAGCCACATCTCATTCTTTCCTACCATGTCTTGCTAGCAGCATTCCTTGTCTGCTGTTATCCACAATCCTTGGTTGGCTCCACAGCTGTCCAGATATCAGTGTTTGAGACATGGGCTCCTTATCTTCTGGGCTGCCACACTGACAAAGGGAAGAAAGACACAACACCTTGGCTACTTTCTTAGACAAGCTTCGAGATTTGTGTGGCTTTACAGATTTGTCAGCTAGTAAGTATACTCCCAAACTTGTGTAGCATTGTCTTGATGAGTTTCCATCACTTTGGACAGGTGAAAAAAACCCCAAACTCAATAAACAAGCACAGATACAATTTATTGTTGCTGAAGGATTTATTTCATTGATATTGTCAGTGTTAGTGTCTCATCTGTCTCCTTTGCAGCCTGAGAAGTTTCTATAGTGAATTACAGACACCCAAAATTCCTTTTCGACTGATGTTTCGAGCATTGCAAGCACAGAAGGAGAGGAAGAAAGTGAGATCTGCAGAACAAAATCTGTAGAAATAGACCAAAGAAACTAGCTTGGGCAAACAGAGCTTCAGCACTGGAAAGCCCAAATCAAAGACTTTTGATGTGTGGATGACAATTTAACACCCATTAAACCAAGCTCACTTTAACAAAGGTCAGAAAAATATTTCATCTGATATGGACAAACTCTGATGGCAATGAGTTTATAACAATTACTTGCTGTTAACTAAACCTGGTCTCTGCTTCTGAAGCATTACTCAAGTTTTGGAAAGTAAAAGAATGAGCAGCAAATGCAATATCTTGTCTTGTGAGATCATTTTCACTATGTACCTTCTCCCATAGAAAAAAAAAAGAATACTAAAAATAACAGCCTAGTCTTTTGTCTTGTCAGGGTTTGAACTATCTTGCTTAATTAGGATAGAATTAGATGGAATTTTCTGGGCACATCTGCCTTATTCCCCAGGGTTATGCTTCCACATGAAGAAAGGACTCTGAGGAAACCTTCCCCAGCTTTCACTGGAATTTCCAGGACATCTGACCTCTCATCAGCTATGGCCATATCCTCAACCTTGTCGAGATAGATACTCTGTTCAGGACTGGATTCACACAGACTTTTTGAGTTTTTTAGCTTAGTCTATTTCCAAAGCAGGCACAGTTGAGAAGTCTGAGGATGAAGCTACCAATGTTTTGAAAGGATGCTTCACCATGATGCACAAAGAAAAAAACCTCTTTCTGTATTGCAATGCTTGATGCTGGGCTTTTGAAAGAGGAGTAGTGAGGCGGGTGTTTCCAGCTCAGCTGACCTGTTCTTCAGAAGCACTGTCTCCAAACAGCTCCGCAGGTGCATGGTTGTCTTTGTGCTTGCTGATGCCACAGAATGATGATGATACTTTATTTATATTCGTATTAGTCCTCTGGAAATTTAGAAGAAATTGCAAATTGTAGATAATTCTGAATGTTGTATCACTTTTGCACTATGGCATTCAGACCTTGGGGCTCCCTGTGATTGCCCTGCTCTGTTCATGTGAGACAAGTTTTCCATGATTAAGTTGCTCATATGACCCAGCAGCAGGGAGCTGTGCAGCTCTGATGCCTCTCTCCTTTCCCAGCTGCAGGGCAGGGGCATCCCAACCTGTATTGCCAGTGCTCAGCACCTGGCTCAGCTGCTCGTGGTGAGCCTTTACTTTATAAGCACTTATCTGCAGGGATAAAATCACACACCGCCCGTGCTCTTAGTGCAGTGCTAAATATGTATTAACACTGACAGCCGAGTAATGAGGTGACTGCAACAATTAATTTCCATGTTTCCATTGAGCTATGCCCTGGAGGATTGTTACACTGATTCTTTGTGAACATCTGAGCATGGGGAGAGGGGGAAGAAAGGAAGTTCCGTGTTTCAGCACTTCCACCTTTCTGCTAGACATTGCCAAAAAACCACTGTCTTTGGAATGCTTCCCTGTTTTCAAGAGGCAGAAATCTGATATAGTGTTATTTCGTGGTTTGCTGAACACAGGGAGAATTGCTACCAGCAGTGTGTTTTTGCAAAATCGGTGTAACACGCACTTGATTTCATGCTGTTTCAGAATCCAGTGAAATAGCTTCACTCTTTCTCTCTTTCATGATGACAAGTCATTAGTAATGTTACCAGGAGACCAAAATATAGTTGGAATAGGCATTGAATATTAAGATGAATATATCTAATGTTTCATTACATGTTGGGTCTTTTTCCCAGTAAAATAATAACCTTAAATAATACTGCAACACTTTAAAAAAAAAAATACCAACTCATTAAAAATGAGTGATTGTTCTAAAGACAAGAGATATAAACCAGATTTTCCCAAAAGGCAGGCTGCTGTCAGTCCCAGCATTTCTGTTTATAGACTTACACTTGGAGTCACTGCTCTGGTTAAGGGTATAAGAGGCTGCCCCAGTTCATCAGGAGCTTTAGGCTGAAGAATAGTCTGTGTTGGTAACAGTAACTTACAACAGAAACCATTAAACAGACACAGCCAAAGGGTAGTGGTCTCAATGATTTTGGAAAGCATTGGATCTGAAACTTGTGCTCATGGGCATAGTTCCACTGAAAATAATGGAGTTGTATCAGTTTATGATGAGATTTGCATCTACTGCTTTCAGTAGACCAGTGAGAATTTAAAGTAGCTTGGGAGTCATCTTTTCTTCTTTCAGCTGCTGACAGAAAGGCAGCTTGGGAAATGGGATTTACATGGGAAGTGACAGAGTTTATCTGCTCAGTACAGCTGTGTAGGAGAAGCTTCAAAAGGAACAATGGCAGCTCTAGCTGTCACACCCAGGGCAAACAGCCACAACCACACAACACCCATGGCTGGATTGGGTTAGGGTGGCCGTACTGGGTCTGAATGCAAATAAAAGGTTAAAGTTCATTTCCAAGCACCCCAAAGACAGTCCTAGTCTAGTATAAAGTCTTGATAAACAAAAAATCAACTCTAAAATAAAAAATACCGTAAAGCTGCTTCTGCAACTCTAAAATTAAATTAATCCAGTCAATACTTGTATTGAACGCTATACTAGTGAAAAGTATACTGGAAAGTAATTAATTATCTGACTTTCTCTACCAATCATTATTGTAGCAGTGCTGCTTAAAGTCTTTAAAAGTGATGGCACTCTGCTGTGCCAGGTGCTAGAGCAATGTGTAAGAGACAGAGTGTGCCTCTAAGAGCTTTGCCACAGCTGTGAGTGAAGTCCAAAAGCAGATGGATGACAGCTGAGACAGATGTCTGGCAAACTGATCCTCCACTTCACCTCCAGGGCCAGAGCTCTGGATCAGCCTCATTGTCCTACTGTCCCTGAAGCATACTGCTCTCTTCTGCAGACCTCCTTCCCAAGTGTGCCTATTCCCAGGTAGGCTTGAATGCAAATTTATAATCTGGCAAATAAGTGAAGAGAGGGAAGGGAAAGTCATCTTGTCTGCAATTTTCCTCAGTTTCCAGTGGCTCCAGTGCCTTCTTCAGCCAACAGCAACTTGCAGATTCAGGAGTTTGCAAAGGCTGACTAAGCAGCTTCTGGAGACAGCTATGCAGGAGTTAAGGAAAAACCTTTCCAGTCAGTGTGGTCTCAATCATGTTTTCTAACAGCATTCTTTGAAAGCAATATGTTAAGAATTTAAATCACTTGCTGAAGGCCACTACTCCACCAACAGGGGTGCAGCAATAGGTCTGAACTCATGGCACCAAAATCAAAAAGGCAGTTCAGCAGATTTTTGGGAGTGACAAGTAAAAATCTCCATGGATTTATTTAAAATCCTAAAAACTAAGTCTAGAAGTAGATGGCAAGACAAACTGATGCACAGGAAAATATTGGGCCTCTGGCATAAAGGACAAATCAACACCTTTCAGAGGCTCGTTGGCTCCCACACCTGTCAGGTAATCTGTAAATTGCTTTTTCATTTTAAATACTTGTTTTGCAAAACCAGATAAATTGGATCTACCAGCCACAGAGAGCATTCATGACATGATTTACAAATAAATCTTAGGGCAAAATTGATGCCGGGCCCCTGGTGTGGTATTCTTGCAATCAATTTTGGTGAGGTCACTCCACCTTTTCCAGTCTGCTCTCTGTCGGCTAAACAGCTTCCTATGGAGAATGTCTCTCAATGCTACATTTGTTTATGTCATGACTCTGCAGAATCTGAATTTCAAACGGTCATTGAATTTCACACCCAGACTGAAGCACTGTAGCCTGATGCAAGTTTTAGCTTCATTGCTGCCAAATCCTCCAAACTGTCAAGAAGCCAAGAAGTAATATAGAAGGAACAAGCCAAGAAGTAACATAGCAAGCAGAAGTAAAATTCAGCCTGATCAATGCCTTAATTTGGTCTGGTATAGATCCACCAAAAAACCTTGCTGGCTCTAAATAAGAGAGGTGTAGACAGACATTGTCAAAGACATTAAAATCAGAACAAAATACATATTTACCACATGTTTATTACTACAGTTTGTTTTTTTTAATGCAGTTATAGAACAGTGTTTGCAGACTTCATTTTGGTTATAGCACCAATTTTTCTTATACAGTTATCTCCCTACTTCCCTCTTCAGTACTTCAAGAGATTTTTCAGAGCTTGTTTATCTACATGTAAGTTTCTTTTTAAAAGATAAAATGGTTTTTGGTTTTTTTTCCCCTGTAAAATTTTTGGTGAAGTCTATCTTGAAGTTCCTCTCAAATTTCAGTTTTACAGTGTTTCTTTTTTCTCTAATTCTACATTAAACATCATATCTGACCTCAGCCTCCTACTTCCCCTCTTTCAATCCTTTTGTTAGCAAAGGCCTGTGTAAAAGCCATCTGCAAATGAGGAGATGCACAAAAATAATGTCAGCCCTCAATTCTTCAAGAGGGCAATTTATATTTTCTTGTAAGAGCAGAAAAATGAGGGGTTTTTTGGTTAATAATTTGAAGTGAGTAGTCCTGTAAATGGCCGGGAAGAAAATCTCTGTGTTCATTTTATCATTAAGGATTTAATTCAGTGGTTGGAAGCTAGTGGAGAGCCTGGGTCAAAAACTGGTCTGGTGCATCTGGGAAAAAGTCCAGAGGACAGATAAAAAGCCACATATAGTGGTGCCTGCTCTCATCTTATTATCTATTTATCTCTGGTTAATGCAGTAAGAGGATCATGTCCCTCCAATATCTAGGGAAAGAGGAAAAAAATAATCCCTGGATATGTTTCATGGTCTGTGAGGGGGCCTACATAGAGTTGAGCCTAGAACATCAACTATTATCAGGCTCAAGCTAGATGTAGGATCCCACTGAGCAAAAGGTAGGTGATTAGACAATGTCCAGGGAGTTGTCTAACAGGCAGCCAATTACAAGCAGCACCATCTGGCCACCCCCTGCAGTCAGTCTCTACCTTATGTTTTAAGGCTGTTCCTTAAACTTCTGTCCCTTGTGGTTTTCAGAGTGGCTGCAAGTAGCTGATGGAATTAATGGATCATCTGTTGGAATCATCATTGTCTCCTTAGCAAAAATGACTGTCTATACATTTCGTATGGACTAATTAGCTTGCAAGAAGATCTATTCATTGTGGCAGCCATCTCTTTGAAACTGGCATTTACTAAACACTTGGAATATTTGAGTGGAAAAATGATCTTTGGCTTTAAGAGTTGTAAAAAAAATCTGACACTTTACCTTACTATTCTGCTTTGTGCAAGCCATCTGACAGCAGAGCCAGCAAGGCTAGGAAGATAAATCTAAACTTTGTGCTACTCCCACTGCACCCCCTCCTGTCCCTTCCCCATCTACTTAAACAATGATGCTTCTTCTCTCTCTTTTGGTACTGTCATCCAACAGCAAGTAATAATTTGGCTTCTTTGCATTTGATTTGGCTGTTTTCTGCCACTCCTTTGTCCTAATATACTGGAGTGTGCTTGCAGAAAAACCTGTGAGCAATTAGGCAGAACTCAGATGTCTCCAAGTGCAGAGCTGGAGAACTCAGTTATGATCAGAAAAACACTGGTGTTAGTAAAGCAGTTGGTAGCATAAGCTACCAAATTTAGCTTCAGTCTTCTGATAGCTTTGATTCTAATACTCACTTTAAAATCCAAAAAAAACCTATTCAAGAGGATGAATAAATAAATTGATAAACTGGTAAAAAAAAAAAAAAAAAAAAGGAATCAGCTAAGATTTTAACAGCATCACCCAACCTGAAGGGAGCTAATTCTGGCTTTCAGTACTTTAGACAGATTGTTTTCACAATCATTGCAATTGTTACAGGACTGCAAAAATTCCCCATTGAAAAGGAAACAACCCTTTCCATACCTTCTGCTGATTTATGCCGTTGAACCACAGCCTGGTTCTCAGTACAGTGAATAAAGAGAAGGAAGACAAGGGGTAAGAAAATGCAGGTGGCAAGCTCTGCCAAGCACAAAGCTTGTGACACCAGAGGGCAATGTTTTCTTGTTATATTGGTTGTGGTACAAAACCACAAGCCTGAAAAAATATGCATCACCAGCAAAAGCTCTTTTTAAAAAAACCCACAGTTTTGAAAAACTGTGGAAGTTTACTACATTGTGTGTTGAGATAGACTATCAGTTCTAAAGCTTTGCAAGACATACAGGTACTTTATCAATTTTTATATTAGCTCACATGTGCAATGTGAGCAGACATGCAGTGTCAGAGGAAGCTGAAAATCTCAATCACAACTGTGCTCTGGAAGAACGTGGTATAACAAATTTATGTTCACTTTCTTCTTTGAGTTCACAATAAAAAGATCACAAGTCCTTCTTCAGCTGAAATGGAAAGCAATTGCTTGTGCAGCCACTTGGTAAAAATTAAAGTTCTAATAAATTAATAAGCATAAGTGACATTGAATGAAAAGTTAAAGAGTCAGTAATGCTATGCTTTTCTTTAATAAGAGTATTAAAACAAGCATGCCCCCTTTTCCCTTGTGCTATTTCTACAGTTGTCTATTAGCTCCTCCCTTCCCTCCAAATAAAATAAGACAGCACTGCTGGCTGCCTGATCAGGGCTATGCTGGAGCTTGTTGGAGCCCTGGGAAGGTTCATGTGCCTGGGTAGAGCCGAGGGCCCAGGCAATGGGCAGCCCTTCTGGGCAGGCCCGCTCTGGTACAGCACCACTGTCTGGGCTGTTAATGCCTATTTGACCTTTTTTATGCAGGATGTGAGGGGCAATTTGTCTGTAACTGGGTAATTAGATCTGTTCAGTGAACAAACGTCTTGTGCAGAAATTAAAGGTAAATCAGAAAGAAATTATGAACGGCCTCAGGCAGGTGTGAGGGCGGTATCTCTCAAACACGATTTAAACACGGCAGTGCCAAGTGCAAATTAGCTGGTTTCTGTTTGTTACCTGCTGAACCAGAAGCAGACACCTAAAAATGGGGTTCATAAAGATTTAAAGGGTTAGATTTTTCTGAAGGGTCAAGACGAGGAGTATGGAAATTCACAGAAGTACAGAATAAGCTGAGTTGGAAGGGATCCACAAGATTCATCAAGTCTAACTCCTGGCCCTGCACACACATTGTGTGCCCAAGAGTGTTCTCCGAACACTTCTTGAGCTCTGTCAGGTTGATGCTGTGACCACTTCCCTGGGCAGATGTTCCAGCCACCCTCTGGGTGAAGAATCTTTTCCTAATATCCAACCTAAACCTTCCTGACACAACTTCAGGCCATTCCCTCAGGTCCTGTCACTGGGAACCACAGAGAAGAGATCAGTGCCTGTCCCTCCTCTTCCCCTCATGAGGAACTTATAAGTGCAGGAGACCCTCAGTCTCCTCTTCTCCAGGCTGAACAGACCAAGTGACCTCATCTGTTCTCATACAGCTTCTCCTCAAGGCCCTTCACCATCTTACAGCTCTGCTTTGGACACTCTCTAATAGCTTTTATATCTTGCTTATGTTGTGTGCCCAAAATTGCACACAGGACTTGAGGTGAGGCTGCATCAGTGCACAGCAAAGTTGGACATGGCTGTGACCAATGAATGCACTGTCTTTCAGGTGCTTTTCAGTATCTCCCAGAGCAATCTCTGTATGGATCTGGCTTCATCCTGAAAGATCTTAAACTTTCTTCCCCTTCTGGGGATGGCCCATCTGCTTTGGGCAAAAGTAGGATGGACATTGAGGAGGCAGAGAAAAGCCAAGACAAAGCCCAGAGGAGGGGAGCAAAGGTGCTTGAAGGTGTTCAATGGCTTGTGCCCAGCGAATACCTCCATGGGTATGGCTGCTCAGGTCCAGAAAGCAGAGCTAAGGGGCAAACCAGAGGAATTGTATTGTGGAGTGGAGAAGGTGACGAGGTGTGATGGTTCGGTGTTTCTCCTGGTGAAAGAACCACAGGTCATCCAGAAGAAGTAGCTGGTAATGAACTCAAAGTCAACAAGGTTTTCATAGATATTGTGAATGCTAGAAGCTTACATTGATTTGTGGAAAGCAATGCAGTACAGTAAGAACTATTTAACAAATAGATGATGCGTTTTCCTCAATGATCCGTTAACCACAAATCTGTGGAGCTGGGATAGTGGGAAAGCAGAACAGTGAGCTTTTCTTGTTTCTGTCCTCTTCCCTAGGTACCTGCTATGGCACCTTGATGGAGACAGCCCTGCAGGAGAGGGACTGCTGATTTGAGCTGGTACAGGTAAGGCTTATGGATTTAATTCTACTTGTTCTTGCTTTTCCACATTTTACTGGATAATGTCATTCCCTGATTTTATAGAGGAAGCACAGGGAGAATATGCATAACTTTAGTTAGAGGTTAAGTTACTTGGATCTTTTGCCTCCCCCTGCCATCCACAGCTGCATCAAGCACATAATATCACTTTGTCTTGATAATCACGTTGTCTTCTGGGGGACTTAAAATATCTCCTTATGGCTTTTGAACTTTACTGACCTCACTTGCGTGCAGGGATTATGTAGGAAACTTTGAAAGAAACACTAATTAAAACTCTGCAGATAAAAGGAAAGGGGGATAAAATGTAGTAAAGCTTGGTCAGAGGCACATTGTGTCAGGCTATCCTGATGCCTGTCTAATCAAAGATTGATAAGAATCTCCATTCATGTTTCTAAAAAAAGAAAGCTGTGATTCTGTAGACAAAAGCAGTAGATCAAATCTGTCTGACCTTGAGCAAAGCAACTGATGCAGTGTCACATGGGAAATTATCAGCTAAAATGGTGAAGATGGAGATTATTATAGGAACTGAGATGTGGTAAGGAGCTCTCTAAATGAGAGATGACAATGAGTCATGCTGTGAGGCAAATGATCAAGCACAAAGAGGTTACTAGACAATTTTCTCAAGGACTCTCTGGACAAAGTTTGTTTACTATTTCTAATAAAGACCTTGGCATAAAAGACAGGAGCATGAAAATTAAATTGACTGACACATATAGGAATCATCTGTGGCATATGGCAATATCAGAATCTTGTACACTGACATGGTGTGATCTTGAGGGCAGCAAGGGTAGAAATGGGTACAGCAGGACACAGCCTAAAGACACACATCCTAGGGCTAACAGCATGAGTCTGTGCTAGGATCTCAGTGGTGGTAAAGGACATTTGGGAAAACACCTTTAACTTTAAGAAGTCAAAAGAATTTGGCTTAGTTAGGAATGTAGGATGATGTCTTGAATGGGGCTGGAGAGAGTGGTTCTCTCCCATATGCGTGTCCCAGAGGACACTGCTGGAAACTGAAGAACTCATTAACCCAAATGAGGTACTTATGATAAAACTATTTGGGATTAATCAGCCATTATTCAGTTGCAGCTGCAAAAAGTAAATATTTCTGAAGGTGGAGAGTATGGATTCATATTCTAGAAGGAAAAGTAAGGAGAGGAAAAAAAATCTCATTTTAAGATTCATCATACGATAACGTCAGCATCAATGACTGAAACTGGACTCAGTTGCTCAAAGCACTCATCCACTCCTTCCATCTTTGCAATCATTTGGTTATAGGCAGTCTTGCTTTTATTCAAAGCACACTGAATTCTTCCAGTCAGATTGAGCAGGTTGAATGGAGAGAGTTGCTATTCCAAATGCCTGTTGACACATTAACTAAGATACACACCCAGATAGGACTTCAATCAGGTCTCATACCAGCCTTGGAATAATAAATAAATGGAGAAAGACAGAATTTTCATTCTTTTCTCCTTCCAAGTTCTTCTTACTGCCTCTTGGTGATGTGTTTTTCCTTTCAAGCCACACTGAGATAAAAGGTGCACCAAGTGTCACAGAGTGTAAGGGCAGGGCAGATTGCTTGGGCTAGCCCATGTGACCCTTGGCATTTTTCAGGGCTGTGTGGTACCTCTCTTATACTAGCTTATCTTATAATGTCTCACATGTAAGGAAACTTTCTTGTCTGACTGTTCAGAGGGCACTCTGGTAGCCACACTCTGACCACCAGGGACTGCACTGAATTCCCATCTCAGTGGGCGGCTCTGGTGAGCCCATGGATGCCCTGCTTGGCTCCCTGCATACACCCACCACAGTCACACAGTCAGATCAGATTTTGTTGCTGGCTGGGTTTCTCTTGCATCCTTAAAGCAATTTATTCATGATGCAGTAACACAAGAACAGCTCAAGCTGAGTGCCTCCAGGTAGGGATACAAATAAAGTAACCCCTGGGTTTAATGCCTTCACAGTCTGTGCACATGAAAGTCTGGGTTCTTCCTGCTGAGTCCTCAGCTTCTGCTGTGTCTCTCTCAGTCTGGCCACCTGACTTCCCCACAGGTCCCTGTGTCCTTTTTTTGTGCAAAGGGTCCAGTTCATGGCCTCTTGCCACCCAGAGCTCAATCCGCAGCTTGCACACTGTGCTGCCTGCACTGAATGTGTTCCTCACCCTCTCATCTAGCACCAATGACCTGCAGGGCTTTTCATGTCCCTCAGAAGAAGAATTTGATTATTTCTATACAGCACAGAATATCAAAATCATTATAGCTGCTTTTCACGTTTAAGAACTGTCCTTAAGTTGATTTACATCCCTAAAATATTTCATTCAAAGTTATTCAGTGCTGCTGGCATATTTGAGACTAAGAACTTTTCATATCATACTTATTATTCCTGCTAATCTGTAGTTTTTTAATGACAAATTATATACAGTGGCACACACGCACACACACACACATATGTGATATATAGTAGGTATTTTGTTGTTGCTGTTGTTTCCTAGCTAGATGGCTCATAGACCATCCAAGCACTTTAAAAGAAACTACTGACCACTTCCCAAACAAATACTTCTGTGGCTGGGCAGGGTTTTGTGACAAATTTAATTTTCTGGACTACTTTTGACTACAGAAGTGTTCTGCAGACCAGTGTTCATTGAAAATGGCATGTGCTGTGCTGCAGGTAAAACTGGAAAGGGCCCTGCATTTCAGTCTGAATGTTCAATTGCAGACACCTCCCTCCTCAGCTTTACAGTTTTGTAACACTGCTGATAGCTGATTTAGTCAAAACTTTTAATCATCAGCTTTGGTCACTCTTAATCTTGTCAGCTCATGAGCCACTTCTTGAAGTTGTTCCCTTGTGCAGAGAGTGGTCACAATTGCTGCTGGCCTGGGTAATTGCTACTGTGTTGTATCTGACAATCATGATATGTGACGCTCATTACACCAGCTTCCACTGGAGATAGTCACAGCACACAGTGAGAGAAAGAAAGGGTACCTGACTTTCCCACATCTGTACAAAGCGTGTGTGTGTGTGTGTGTGTTTTATGCAGACTAACGTGCACACCTACAGATACAAGTTAATCTAATTCTTCATTGTTCTCAAACTGTGGGCATGATTAACACATTCAAAATGAGAATCTTGTTTGTTTAGTTTTACATGTGTACAGCAGAACTACAATAGAAGAAAATTACATCAAGTGCTGCTTTACTGCATCTCCCAGGACCTCAGGAAAAAAACCCTGCAAGGATATTGACACAGCTTCTTGTTGTGCAGGCATTCAGAACAATACTGCATACCATCTGTTGAAATATAGTAACAAGACTACATGGCACACTTCCATGTGATTTTTGTTTATTCCAAACACTGTAGAAAAAGCAGAATCCTTTGAGGAATGGGAAGAATAAAGAGGCAGTGGATTTTCTGTGTGAGAAAAGCAAGATTTTCTGTATCAGCAAATGTGAGAAGGAAAGCAAATGGGAAAATGAGCTGAGAAAAGTGGTGGAAATTCCTGAGTATGGATTATTCTCCCCTTCTTTATGTAAAATTTTTAGTTGAATAGCATATTTAAAGCCTCCATGGGATATTGTCATAGTAAAGATAACCAGTGAATTTAAAGATGGAGAGCTGAATGAAATTTGCTCCCAGTATATATTCTCTTGGACTGTCTGTTTGCAAGCCTTTGTCCCATGTGGAATCCAAGCAAGGTGACTTCAGAGACCACCCAAGATCCTTCTTAGCAGTCACATTTGTGAACTGTGTACCTACTGTCTGTTGGTTCCCATAGTGGCTTATTACTTCCTGCTTGCTTTAGGTGCTCCTTAATTTCACAGATAACTGCATCTCCATGTGTCAAGTTTTCCAAGGAATCTGCTCCAGATGTGCCCAGAATGGCAAACGAAGGGTTGAGCAGCTAGGTCCCAAAAGTTCAGTGAGATGCTAAGGGCACACAAGGTGCAGTTATGAAAGCTTTTCCCTACATGTAGGTGGTGGCATCACTGAAGTCTCAGTGTTTCTGAGAGCAGCCAACTGTGTGCACTGTCACAGGGTGAGGCAATGGTTCCACTGCCCTTGGCCAGGAATAGTGCCAGTGATACCATGGGACTGCCATGTCAACTTTTGCTACAAACAAGAAAACAGTGGCTTGACAATTGAGGGGGTGAGGAGAGGTGGCTTTTTCTCACACATTTATTAACATGCAGTACTATAGCTCTCCTGCCTTTATTGCTGCCCTGGAGTTTGGGGGGGTGGGATGTGTCTGGCTGTGCTGCTTTTAGCTCTGCCTCAGCTACTTGGAGCCCACAGTAGATAGTCCTGGTTGTACAGCTTCAGGCCAGGGTTTGATTGCAGGTATGGCTCAGATGGTTGTAGGACGAGGTAGCACAAAAGGAGGAATGAAGTTGAACATCTCCTCTGGCCAATGTAGAATTATTCCCACTGCAAAGATATTGAAATGGAGGAGTAACATTCCAGGAGCCGATTTTTCTCCCTTATTCCTTCTGTTTTCTCTCCTAGTGTTCACATTGTTGCTATATCCTTTAGTTGTTCTCATTGCCTCCTCCCTTACCATAATCCTTGGTGCAATATCCCTGGTGTTACATGCTTGAGAGGGTGAGAGAGGATACTGCTGATGCCAGAATCAATCTCCCAGTGCATAAAATCCTGTAGCCATGTGTATATTGGCTTTCTGTACTATCCACAACAGAGACCACGCCGGGAGCAGAGTAAGAAAGCAGCTAGGTGTTCAAGGATGTTTAAACTTACCAGAGCATATTTTCACAGTGATCAGAAGGAAAACTGTTATTTTATATCTCTCCACCAATTATGGTTTTATTTGCAAGATTGCATTAATCATGTTTTTCCTACAACTCTAACCTGTGGGCAGACACCTCTCAACAAACAACGACTGAAGCTTTCTTTGTTCTCTCACGATCTTGAGAGGCTGCAAAATGCCAAGCTTTCACGTGGCACCCCTGTAAAGTCTCTCTTCTATTTGCCTTTATTTCAGTGTCTACAAGCAAAAGTTTGTGTTTATGAGAATTTATGGTTTATTCTAGGCTTCTTCTCATTATCTTAAGATCTTGTTACTTGGACACAAAGCACTAGAGAGAGAACTTACAGAAACAAAGTGCAGTGTGGAAAGGGAGATCTTTTTTCTTGAGAGTGTTCAAATCTTGGAATATGTGGATAGCAGGTTTTTGTTCCCTGCTGGACAGGGTACTGACTCCTTGACACGATTCATGGAGGAATTAAGCAGAGTCATGAGGCTGAGATTGCCTGGTAATGGAGAAGTCATTATCACAGCATATGAGCTGCTGGCAGTGGGTCTCACTGTGATTGCCATCAGATCTGGGAATGTGGTCTGCAGGCACTCCTTTTCAGTGAGGATGCTGTTTGTTTTCTCTGCTGGTTTCTTCCTTGCCTTAAGACTTTTTTGGAATAAACAATGACATGCCAGAAACCTTTCTTATCACAATCATACTTATAATAAAAATAGATGGCACTGAGGATCAAAAATGATGGAGCAGAACAGACAGTGGGATCATTAACTTCAGGTTAAAACCTGGGCAGATGCTGCACCTGTGGGCTGAAGCATTGAGGTGTGCAGCAAAACTGTTAGCCTTGATATCCGACATTTCATCTTGGATCTTTTAGTCTATAAATGTTTGATCCAGTATATTTATCAACTCACAAAAGATCAAATACTGCTTGGTAATTAATTTGGCAAAGAGCAGGAATCCATCAATAACTTCAGTGTGTGAATATATATGCTTTGTTATTGCTGTTTCTCAGACTAAAGTCACTTTGACAAGATTGATGCAGCCCTTGATCTTAAATATGAAATCTTAAAAATAAAGATATTCATCTGAAAATAAGAATAAGTAAACAACAAAAAATAAAATACAATGTAAAATTATTTTCTTATTTCTATAATGTTATTTTTCTGACCTTAAAATACTGAAAAGCTGATTACTTTGCTAATGGTACTGTGAGAGTTTCTTATTAGTGCAAACAGGAATTATAGCCCTAGACATTTTGTGCCTTTGGAAATATTCTCTTTCTCTGCTTTGGAGCTCAGTAATAATGAGTAATTTTCTATATATGCCGTAGCACAGTAATTGTGCTGTTCTGAGTCTGTTATGTTCAGATTAGATTAAACAGAGAAAATTGGTTCTTATCATAATGCTTCATTAAAATTTTAGAAGTAGGACAATACCAAATGAGAATTTGACTTTATTATCTGCAGAAATATGAAGACAGTTACATTTATGCTATTTATCATATCCAATTAGACTGTGCTTATGAAAATAGAAGAAGGTTTAGTCTTCAGTGTGACTTTTCACAAACGTATGTGATCTTTTGTCATACAAACTTCCAGCTGACAGCCTGTGTATCTCTGAGGTCAGGTTAAGCATCAGCTGGAGAACTCATGTGATGCATACCTACTACTGGCAGTAAAAAATTTCACTCCTGAAGAATTAATGTATTGCATTTTTGTCTTTTTTTTTGAAGCTGCTCCAGCTGACTTTAAAGTCAGTGGAAGATTAGCCATTCATTTCACAGCCAGGAATGCCAGACTCTCAAAGTGTACTTTGATTTGTTTTTAGATCTGCCTCATAAGTATGAATTTCCACACTTACCCAAACCAGTCTGGAAAACTCTTGGAAGGAGAGTGCTGTGTTGTAACGATAGCTCTCACTTCTGGAAGTGAGAGGGAAGCAGCCCAAGGGATCACTCTTGGACAGCAGCTCTGCAGTCTTTGCACAGCAGCTAATCTGTTAAGCAATTAAACATACATCCTTTCATCTGTGATGTGCTTTCATGTGATCTTAAATTTCATAAACTGCCAAATTAAGAATTCAATAGTAAGTGGTAAATTGCAGTCCTTATTTTAACAACCAACAATTAGTCTAGCAAGTGATGTGGTTTGATCTGCTGAAACAATTTTGGACATTAACAAAAAAATAGTGAGACACAATATTGGTTATAATGAGCCTCGGCTCAGAGATATTTTTATTGTACTGTTAGTAAAAAATCTTTAGGTGATGGTAATGCTACAGTTTGGTAGTCCTAGACTGGTCTACAGGAAGCCAGGTCTCTCCCATGCTCATTATTCTCAGTAGAATGAACAAGAAAAAGTAGGAATGTTTTTCCAGGGCTGTGTGGGCTTTGGCTCAGTCTGCCATGCAGAAAGAAGCGCATTTGATGTTCCAATCTGAAGCCAGGTTTTTTGTTGGGCCTCATTTTTCTTCTGTCCCAGCCTACAGGTTTTAGCATGTGTAGAGCTAAAGGACTCCTTTCATTAGCTCCTCATCCCCACAAATCCCAGTGGCCCAATTGGTCTCAGTCTTTCAGTGATCAACTAGTACTTCCCTCAATACACACCCTACCAAAAAACAAAAAAAACCCACAAAAACATAAAACCAAAACAAACCAAACAATCAAAAAACCCCCAAAACCAAAAAACCTCAAAACCAAACCAAACCAACAAACAACCCCAGCAAATCCAGAACAAAAACCCCTCAGTTCTGGAGGAGCAGATACCACTCTATGTGGCATGTTATGATTATAGCTGCTTTAGATCTTTGTGTTTCACAAAAACAACATTTTGCACTGCACAATAACAGTTTATGGTAAGTTCTGCTAGTACTGAACAGGAAAAACACATCCTACTATCCTAATATGAAATGACCCCATCAGTGATAAACTTAATCTGTTAGAAGTTACTTACCTGCAGGGCAAAATACCTAAGATGTAAACATTTTCTTCCAAGAAGCCTTCTAATAAAATGATATGTCAAAAATGTACCTAAGTCCTTTTAAACACTATAAAGAAATTAGTTGGTTATTAATTTTTGCTGGCACACTCCCTTTTGTGAAAGTTAACACTGGGATGTACAGTTCTATGCATGAGAAAAAATAGCTGTCCTTGCCTACTGCTCTTTTCTCCCTTTCTTGGAGAACGATCTGATGTTTGTAGAACAGACATACTTGTGCATCCTTGAAGGAAGGTGGGCAGGAAAGAAAGAACCACGATTATGTCCATGTGTCATCACCAGAAAAATATCTTTTTAATAAAGACACTCTGTATTGCCATTTAAAACTATAACCTTCAGCTTAGACTTACATCTTCATGACATCAAGGCATGCATTAAATATGTTACCACTAAAATATAGAGAACTAGTGAGGTTATCAAATGTACTGAAACTCAGTTTGGAGTCATGGAACTTTAATAGAAGAAAGATATTTTTATCCTTTATGGGGAATAGAGATTGGAAAATTTTTCATATTTTTAAAAAAAATTAGGCCTATAGGAGAAACATGCCTTAATTATAGTGACATAACATCTAATGTCTCTACTAAATCCCCTCTGGTTTTAAAAGTATAAATCACTTTTTAGCTTGAGTTAACAGGACAAACTAATTACACTGGTCTCTCAGTTTTAAGCACAACCTGTTGATAAACCCTCACTGAACTGAATCTTGTTTTAATTACACATTTATAGTTTACAGAAGCAATATTTTTCCCAATCCTTCAATATTCACAAACTTTGCTTTTTTAATATGCTATTCAGTCCTCTGAATGCCATCAGTGACATTTTGAAGGTGCCATATAAATAAATTGGCTTATCTCACTTGCTTTCACCGTATTTTTGTACTTTTTTTGTGTCTCTGAAGCTGATTTTTGGCTTCCTCGTTCTCATCATCTCATGTCAGACGCACCTTGGCCCTGATGTGAGCTGCAGGCCACCTCTTCATCCTGCCTGCACCACCCAGGGCAAAGCAGCCCACTGTGTATGAAGCACCAGGAAGGCTCAGGGTGTGCAAGAAGGCAGGAAGGCCCATCCAGCCCAAGTGCTGGATGGAAGCTCCCACTCCTGCTCCTTGCCTGGCTCGGCTGTACTGGTGGCATCCAGATGGCAGATTTTTCCTGATTAACTTCTCATCCCTGTTATAAGCCAGTATCAGAGACTGCTCTGTTTTTCAGCACAGATTGGAGGGTTAGGAGTTAAATTGCTGCTATTCTCTGCATTAAAAAAAAAACAATTTATTTTTCCATCAATGAATCTCATAGGTAGTAATTGGTACCCATCTTCTTACATATCTGACCATTGTACACATTTTGTTGAAGTCTTCTGGAAACAACATACTTTAATTTTTTTTTTGTTTTCTAAACATATTTATTTAAAATTATTGTTTAGTATCAGCTTCATAAGAGAGCTTGCAAAGTTTAATCTTAGGCTCCATTGCTACTTAAAATGTTGATGTAAACATTTGTATACCATCCCCAAGGTGAGACTTTTGTGATTATCTTTTTATATGACTGCATGAAAAGGAATTTAGCTTCAAAATGCCATTATGAATCATGAAACTAAACAAAAAGAAATCAATCCAGTTTTGCACTGGAAAATCAGGTATAAGCCGACAAAAAATCCAGGATTAGCTGTGGACATGTTTTAGTTCATCATAGTGCAAAACACAGAAATGTGATGTACTTAGTAACATACATAATCCTGCCACCTTCAGTGAGACTCTTGCAAAGACTGAATTCTGATTCTACCAATACAGGGGTTGTAGCATTTCCTATAACAAAGCTCTAATAAACACATTTGTACAACAGGTCCTTGGGATTAAAAAAAATTTGTATATCACAGTGATCTAAAATTTGTGTTGCACAGAGAATCTGTCTGAGTTTTGTGGACAGAAAAAAATTCATTTAAATATTACTAATAACTTTTAAGCAATCATTTCTATCTATAAATAATCTTAATAGAATAAAAGGATTCTTATTAGTACTTTTATAATATGGATACAGCTACTATTTTAAGATACACTCATTCCACCAGTTTCTTTCTTATTCTTTTTATTCATTCTTCACCCATTATGAAACCTTCTCCTGGACTCCTGACACCCCTTTTTAATAATGTTTTGATTGTTTGTTTTTGTAGGCATAACTCTGGACATTCTCAGTACTCTGACTCCTGTACAAAGGTTAATATCTTCTGTAAACACTTCAGCTCTTTCACTCATCTCCTCCCTACAAAACACCACATTCAACCACACACCATTAGTTCCTGAATTTTTATGGCTCCCATCTCTAAATTATCAGCTGTTTTCAGCAGCAAGTATGATTAGAAAGTTGAGTCCTTATTGATATATGGCTACAGCATTTATGTTAGTATTTCAATGCTATATAAATGTCCTGTTCATTGAATGCAAGTTATCCCTAAGCAGGTGTGCACATCCTTTTAACTCTGCATTGAGCTGTGCAAATGTGTTTTTCAGAAGAATGGTGGACAGAATGAGAATATTCCTGACTCATTGATAAAATACGTTTCTTGTTGTCATACTGATACCAGATACAGGAAGCATCCTCATCTCTGAGAGTTTGGGGGCACAGGCAGTGAAATGCTTTGGGTGAGACTCACAGCAGCAGCAGGATGAACAGCCCTGGCAATGCCAGCGCTGCAAGGAGCTGCAGGGACAGCTCCACTTGGCCAAGTTCAGGCAGACTCCCAAGCGCAGGGAGGAGCCTGGGCACTGAAGATTTGTTGCAGTTTGTGCTGGCTGCTTGAAAACAGTCCTTGAGCTAAATGGGAGCTCCAGTCAGGCAGAAGTGCAGCCCTTTGTAAGAGGTGACCAAAGTCTCGCAGGGCTGAGTTTGTCCTGTGTGACTCAAGAATGTAACACTGTTTCTCTTCCAGCTCACTCACTCTGTCACATTGCCCTTTTTCCTATTTGGCACCTTAAAAGTTCACTGCCAGAGCACTGCTACAAACTTAGCATGTCATTTTTTTCACTTGGTTCGCAGGTTTTCATGTTTCTGTGGTGTTTCACACAGATCACTGGATAAGATGCATGAAACAGCTCTTGATCATATGATTAGTGAATTGTCTAGTTAAATATTTTGTTGTCCACACCATTAGGAACAAAATTTTTATTTTTTTATTTTCCAGTAGACAAAACTAGGACCTGGAGGAAAACCAAAATAAATGTTATCTATATAACATATCTAAATTATATTCTACCTCAGTTTTAATGCACATTTGTGTTAGTTAACATGTTTAAATATTAGGCTCTTAAAAGCAACAGAAATTCAAACACTTGAATATTTCCATGTTCTTTCCTCTCTTTGCTATGGGGCTACAGACTAAATTTGAGCAGAACTTGTAAGTAATTTTAGTCCCTTGGGAAAGTTCATTCTTCCTGGAAAATGCTTCCTTCCACTGAAAAAATGGTGTCAACTCCCATTTGACCTTAGTTTGAATAGGAAAGGTAGAAAAATCAAAGTTTTCAAGCTGTGTTTTCCAGCAGTGATGGTGTCCTGCTGGTGCCTTGGGACTGAGGGACTGTGTGAGCTGCAGAGCACTGCTTTGCTCAGGCTGGCATTGAAGACATTCAGGAGCAGGATTACATGTATAAGACTAGGACAAACTAGCAATGCTGGTGAACCTGTGCCTCTCTACAGGTGATATCTCTTTTCCAGCTGTACCTTCAAGTAATGAGCCCCATGGGACAGAACTGCGTTATCATCTGGTACTGCTACTGTCTGGTGCTTTAATAATAATTCACAATATGATTTTCTTATCCTTTTAATGAGTTATTTCTCTCTTTAATGTGCATAGAGTGCTTTTGTTCCAGACATTATGAAATACCAAAAAACAGCCTAAAGTATTGTCATTAGAAGAGACACAACTAACAAATAAGAAAGGAAGTGAACAGCCTGCAAGTTTTGAATCTGAGAGAACACAAAACCCATTGTGTGCAGGAGTGACAAGGCAGTGTCAGAGCACAGGAATGACAGCAGAGCCACTAGTGTACCTGAAAGCATGCTTGTGAGACTGCAGTAGCTCATTCCATAAGAAGTGAGTGTCTGCACTGAACTTAGGATTTTGAGAAAGATGAGAAATCCTTTTTGACATGTTAGATGGGCATCTCAGGCTTTAGGGTGAAAAGTTGCATTTGTAAGATTAAAACTTACAGCCCTCTTAGAGGCACTGAAGTGAATTACGATGACTTTTACAGGTCTCTGTCACAACTCTGTTGATCTTTTGTCAGTTTAATTGCTGACTTTAATAAACCGGCTTGTAAGAGGTTTCTTTTGTTCTCAAATATTATTTTCTTTTCAGCTCTGATCATTAATTGCTGTAAACAGCAATAAATAAAATCAAAATTAATTACAACTCAAAAGAATTAATAGTTTGACTCATGTAATCAGGCACATGATTGCACAACAAACTGCTGATGGTCTCTGGTTCTTCATGGAAAGGTCTGTGAATTCCAAATGTTGTTGCAATGCCTATTTGTTAGAAAATGTTATTGTCTATCCTCACAATTAATTGATTTTCTGCTGCTTATTCTGCAACAAGGAATTAGATTATGATTGTTGTTTGTGATGTAAAACATCATTTGGAAGTTTACTGAGACTAAGCATAGTTGTAGAAAATTATGTGTAAAGATAACTAGCGCCACAGAAATGCACCACTGAAAATTCAGAGTCCATTCTTTGCTATCTAATCACTATAGACAGATTTAGACTTAATTCAAAAGTCTGCTGCATCTGAGTCTGGAGCTTGTGTCCATATGAAGCCACAAGGGATGGAGAGTGAGCACATGAGCAGATTTGGATGTAAGTCACAGCCTGCAAAGCATTTGCTTGGCTATCTCTGCCATTACTGCATCTAATTAATGGATTTACAGGATCTCTGAAGAAAACGTGAACTGAAAAAGCAGATTACCTCTATTAGAATTTATTGACTTCCATGAGTTCTGGATTAGGCAGACCAGCAGTATGCAGATAGAGCAGGGTAAGATCCAGGCTATTGTGGGCATCTCTGCATGCCTGGATCATGGGAATAATTACCCATATGCAGAGTCCCTGCCTGACTCATGGAGATTGGGTCTGGTACCTCAAATCATGGACCAGTTGTAGGATTATTTTCAAAACAGGGGCCTATAGCTCTGTGTTTTAAATTTGTCCTGATTAACCTCTGAATTTGTAAGTTGAATTACCTGCTTTTCCCTTTCTGCAGCCATTATCAAGCCAATCACCACAATGCCCAGGCTGCAAGGGTAATGTGTTATGGGGAAAGGGTCACACCTTGACAGGCCAAGTACTTTCAAGATCCCTATTGAAGGAAGTACTTAGCACCTCACTGGTGTATTGCTAGTTATTTTGCATTCTGTGATGAGAGTGACCTCTGTTAAGGACTGAGTAATGCCATTTCAAGGTTTTGACTCTGTATTTAGAGGTTAACTCAGATATTTCTCCTAAGTGCTTTAATTAAACTCTTATTCTTAAAAGATAATTTGCAGTGGGTTAGCTACAGTCGACTCTTTCCATTGTAGAAAAATCTTCAAGGTGGAAAGAATAAAAGTGAAAATGACCTTGATTTTCTCCCTCTGAGTGCAGTAGTTGATGTCTGGCTGCTGCATGGAGCCACCACTGAGTACAGACAGAACTCAACACAATGAAATTCTCTGAGGAAAAACAGGACTCCATTCTGTTGAGCACAGGCATTGTGTGTGCTTTTCTGCAGAATGAACAGCTCCTTGTTGGACTCTGCTAGAGAAACACTTTTTCTTAGAAATAATATCCTTTGCCCCCTCATTTCACTTTTAAAAATCTTATTTGCAGTGAAAACTGGAAACTTTATTGTTTTTTGAAAACACTGAAACTTTTAATCAAAAGAAAGACAATGAAGAAAAAGAAAAATAGCATCAAAGCTGAAATATTTTAATGGACATTTTATCTCTTTTTGGTTAAAAAAATGCTTTCTCCCTTGAGACAGACTTTCAGAAAAAAAAATATGAACAGAACCATCATTCACCTTAAAAATATAGGACAGTAACAGCAATATTAGGCTTTACTCTACAACAGTAATTTAACAAAACTGACACTCTCCTGCTGATTCACTCGTGATATGGTCTTGCTACTAGGCAATTGTCTTAAGCTCAAAGCAGAGGAAAATTTTGAGGCTTTGAGGACTGCATCATGGTGTGACAAGTCCTCTCTTTTGGTGCTGGTATTCTGCAGAAGGACTAGTGCACCTTGCAGCCTTTAGTCAGATGGCTAGAGGAATATTTGGGTGTGTAACCACTAAAGACAACCCTATGTCACTGGGAAAATGAAATTTACCCAAGAAGACAAGGCTCATCTCTAACTTGTAGAGTTAGGCATTTGCCTTTGAGCTCCTTCTCACAAAACAAATGGCTAATTTTCATAAGGCACAGGATAGACAAAAAAATAAGTACAGAGACTGGTATTTTACCCTTGGTGCCTTGTGCCCACTTGGATACCACCATGCAAATGAAATATGTACAGAGTAATAAATGGTTAAACTTTACTTTGTTTCCAAATTAATTTTACCTCATTAGAATATGTTCTCTATTAGGCATGGTTCTTTGAAACCAGGGTTTTATCCTGGAGAACGTTATCAGAGTTTGTTGGACTGGAAATCGAAAAAAGTGAGAGAACACTTTAAATTATTAGATTATTTTTCTTTTATTTGTTCTTTTTTGAAGATATCAAATTTCTTCTGAAACAATTCCAAAACTCCTGAAATGGAATTTTCATAGGTCAATAATAGGAAATTTGCAACTAATAAACTTTGGGGCAGGGAAGAAAACAATTATTTTCTAGTATTTGATTTGTTAAAAAATCATTTGGTGAAGGAAAACCTCACCGAAATTCTTTTGATTTCTTGTGTTTTATACTTTTCTGGCTTTTTTTTCTGATAGAAAAAAATCTTTCTTACCCATTCAGTCAACATCTTGCATAACTGTTATTTTGATAATCATGCCTAGGTATGAAAACTGTTGTTACAAACTCAATCTTTTTATGGATTCCTTATTTAGCATTTTGTTCTATTGGATTCTTTCCTGTGTTTTCAGTGACTGTGTTATTGTGTAAGATTTAAATTTATCTCTGCTTGCGCACAAAGACAGCAGAAGGCGTCTTGGCAAATGAATAAGAACTAGTCCATCACAGTACTCACTGAATAAGATACCCATGAAGATGTGTTCAGAAAGTGGCAGCAGGGAAGAGCTGGGACATGATCACTGAAATCAGAGACAAATGAGCTGCTGGAAACTGATAAGAATCAAGGACTGTTGAGGAAACATGCAGTGAAGGAGTGAGAGATATTCAAACCAGAGATAAGCAGGAGGATGGATACCCTCTGTGCTCACTACAG
>WBNQ01083208.1:13212-30737 GCA_013401375.1 Spizella passerina | reverse complement strand
GTTTGGACTCAGGTGTTTATTATTCCTTATCAGTAAAACAGTCTCACTGCTGTGAGTTCAGCAGCAAGGCACAAAATGGCCAACAATCTCTTGCTACAAGATCTTTTAAGACTAAACTATCCAATTAAGAACTGACATCCAGATTATTTTCCCTTTTAACCCAATAACTGATCTCACAGAGCCCCCAATGCAGACTTTTCTGCCCAATTACAAAATGCCACCCCAACCCATGAAGAAGAAGGAAGAAGAAGCATGAAGAAGAAACCCAGGACAACACCCTGTGTCCTCCATCTTTCTTCCATCCACAAAATACTAAAAATCCCAAAACCTCAATTTCTCAACCAGTGATACACCCACACTGCTCTCTATAATCTATTTCACACTTTTGTGGATTCCAGTCTATCTTGAAGTCTGGGAAACTTTCTCCATGAATGAGGGTCAGAGTCAGTGCTGCCCTGGGGGTCAGGGCACCCCAGAGCAGACAGAGAAATATTCCCTGCGGTGCCCTGGGTTGCCACAGCCTGGCTGCCTTGCTCTGCTCTGCTGGCTGTCTTCTCATTTAAGGGCTTGTTCAAGGTATCAGGGCAGGCAGAGCAAACCACTGTCCTAGCATGTTTTCACAGCCAGCTCTTCCTCTATGGGCTGTGAAGGATCATTCCTGGAGATGGAAGTCGTGTTAGAAGACACAGTTGGCTGCCCAATCATATTAAATGGCTTTCCAAAAAACAAGGCATCCTATGTCTGCTGAAGTAAAACATGCAAATCCTATTAGTGTGAGAGTGTGTTAGCTCATAATTGATGTGTTTGACATATTAGTGTGCTAATTTATGTAAACTGGGTAGTCTGTGAAAGATGATCATGGAAAAGGAAAGTGGGCTATTTTTGATTAACATTGTGCAAATAGCTGTGTGGTGGGTCTGAAAATGGAGGGGGAATTTTATGGAGATGTTCTGATACTTAAGTTTCAAAGATTTTTTTCCCTCCCTACTCTTGGTTATCTTTCAAGTGCTCTGGAATGAGCCCACATATAATGTACAGGAAGGCAGAAATGAAAAACAAATATCATGCATCATTGTGTCCTTTGTGTTTAACAGTGTTTTTGAACCCTGAGATTCTGAAATGCTAGATTGAAGTCAAATAACAAACATTTTTGCCTTAGCTGGTAAATCTACAGATTTTCTTGCTATTTCCATATAATAGGTAAAATTCTCTTAAATGTTGCCAACCCACTTTCCTTGGTGATTAGAACACCTGACTGTGCCAATAACATATTTGCTGAATCTTCTCTTTTCTCTCTCCCCTTTGAACGAAATCCACCCCCTAGGAAGTAAATTGTTAGTGAATGAAATGGGATTTTTTATGAATACATTTATGATTCCAAGCCATTTTCCCCATTCTCACATAGCTGCAGGCCCACTTTCCACACGGGGCTGCTTTTGAAATTGTTTACTCTGAGTGCCCAGTAATTGGCACAATTAATCAAACGTTGTGACCAATTGCTTTAGTCAGCTCTTGTTGCCTGATTGATCAGCTGGGGTTTTCTGAGACTATAAAAATATATCTGAAGTGAAAAGGCTGCTTAGTGATGCCATTTGGGAAATGGCAGGGAAAAGGCAATGGTTTAAGGCATGCATTTTTATACTGGGATATAGTACCCCCAAACCATGGAGAGAGAGAAAAAAAATTCAGCACAGATGCCAGGGAAGAAAAGGATGTTACCTGTGCAAAATTTCAGCTCCTGCTGTAAATTTCTGGGGAGAGAAATGTTTCCTGTAACTATGACTCAGAATTCTGTGAATCAATAGAGCCTGTGAGGGTCAGAGGAAGTCAGTATATTTCAGAGGTGAAAGGTGCTAAAAGTCTCTGACTGACTGGAGCTCAATTTTATTTTTTTTAATAAAAAGGCTGGAAAGTTCTGCAATATAAAGTACAGTGGAATTACTGAGAATTACCCCCAAGAAAGATCCATGCAACTTAAGCAGAAATAAAATAACTTCTTTTTTTTCACTTTTTTCAACTTATATGCCTTTAGAAGTTGCTGAAGACAATGAGAAATTCCCAACCTGCCCCTTTTCCCATTCTTTGCCCTGCTTAGATCACAGACAAAAATGGAGAAGCAGGTCCCATCTGGAAGGAAACTCTGAGGATGCAATACAAAATAAGAACAGTTAGAAAGTGGAGTGATTTATTTTTATTTTTTCAACCGTACCTGCTGAGGGTGGAGAGAGATTTATAAGAGTAAAATGGACATTTTGATAACAGATAGGGCTGGTCAAATACTTAATAGCTTGCTAGAAAAGTAAATATATGAATGTTTTTTATCTAGAATTATTTTCACAGAACCCAGTCTGTTTCTCAGGCATCCTGTAGCATCCAGATACCCTGGGACAGATAAATGAAAGTGGAATACACTGTTTAAATGTTAAATAGTCTCATCAGCCTAGCTGGGTATATTTATTCCTTCCCTTCTGAAAAAAATAAAGGCACCCACAAAAACCAACTCAGCGCTTCTCCATACCCCATTTCAGTGCTAAAGGAAAGAAACATCAGACAAAAATCTTTCATGCGCTTATTTATGAGGAAAAGATTCAATGTCAAAAACAGATTTCTGACTGCTTTAAAAAGAGAAATGACCTTTTGCAGGATAGTTCAATGCTTCTCCTGCACTGAAAGACTAATAAGTGTCTGGAAGTTGATCAGCTTGCACATCTGAAGTGTGTCAATCATCCTTGTTATGAAAAGACAGATTTTTTTAAAAACTGACAACTTGTTTGTTAGGGGGGGCACACTTTTAGAAGTCACAAGGCCTGTACTTATCAAACTGAAATCCAAGATAAATTTGCACTTGAACACAAAGTGCCAACCCATGTACATTATTCTAGCCACCCTTTGACTTGTTTTTGTTATTGTTTTATCCACTGCTGTCATTGAAATGAAAGGACTCGGGGTGGAAAATACAAAGAAGAAGGATCCACACTTTATTTTTATAAGAGCATTTGTCACTGAAAAATAACTTTGCTTCAAAAACTTCATGGACCAGGATGACTTTTACTTAGAGTGAGTTTTTTTATAAGCCTCCTTTCATGTCATGCTTATCCAGACTTGCTGAGGCCTGTAAATCTTCACATAAATCTGAGTTTATACTGCAACTAGGAATAAATGCTAATTTGCAGCTTTTTTTCCTTAGGCCAGGCAAAGTTGGTAGATCTGACAGAATGTTGCTTTGGGGTTTTTCAAGGATGAGGGAACAATTTACCATAAACCTTCAATCAAGTCTTCATAACCTACTAGAAGGAACATTTATAGAAACATTTGAAACCATGAAACATTTGATTTCTATTTTTCTCTGATAATCTAGGGTGGTATATGGTAACTCACACTGGTTTAGTTAGGATGATACATTAATTAAATAGCTGATTAAAGCACACAACAGCGTTTTAATTCATCAGGCCATTAAATAAAGGCAAAGCTCTAGCATTGTAACTAACACAATCTTCAAGGGGGTGATGAGCTACCTGAGTTGTTGTTGAAACTGTGTTTGATGTAGAGTCCTCCTTGGGGGTGCTGCTCTCAAAATGCAAGAGGATTTTCCTTAAACCATTTTTGTCCTCTAGGGCTGTGTCCTGCTAATGTCTTGAAATACTTTATAATGTTCCTGCATACTGCACATCAGAATAAATAATAAATTATTATCATCATCAGGAAAAATAATTCCTGCCCTGCTTTTACAGTAAATCTAGTGAGTAGAGACAGGACTTTGTATCAAATACCACATTGTGCACCTCTCTGTCAGGCTTTAAGTTCTCTGCTTCACTGTGGTTCTGCCAGCTGCATTCAGAGAGAGCCAAAGTCCTTTAAGCCTGCTCTGACAGGTGTCACATTCACATTTTCTGAAAAATCCCTTTGCCCAGGATTTTTCTCCTGGGAAGCTGAGAAGCCCCAGAGAAAAATTAAAACAATAATTATNGAGTCAGATTCATCGTTCCTTCCTTCTTCTGGGGGCAACCCAAATGCAATAGACAGGTGTCCACTGCAGCCCAGAGTTCGTTAGAGACCAAGAAAAATTAGGATCTCTTCCAAGTATAACAGATCCTGAAGGAAAAATGAGAGATGTTTGTAATGCAATGAGGTCTTGTAATGAATCCAATGGAGGAGTTGGGCTTCCATGATCCTTGTGGGTCCTTCCAACTCAGGATGGCCTGCAATGCCCTAAATGAGTTTTGATGGGCTCTGAGCAAAGGTGGCAGAGCTCCACAGTGTCAGTTTTGTGTGAGTGGAGGGGAGTTGTACCTGGAGTGAGGGATTCTGTGGCCAGCGAGCTGCTCTGTGTTACAGGAATTCCACAAGAGCAGAGGTCAGGGCTTTCACTGGCTCCTTGCACAGGGCTGCCTTAGTCATTGGGAATGTGTTCCACCTTCTGCTCTGACAAGAAGGGTTTTTTCAGAAAAAGCTATGTTTGATGCCAGAACAAATGTTCCCCATTTTTCCTGATTTTTATTTTTAAATTTTTTCTCAAATGCTTGTGTGTTTTTCATCCAAATAAGGGAAATTCTAATTTGTGAGGTATCCTGCTGAGCACTTCCTTTCCCCCTGGGGCCATGCAGAGGGTTATGGAGCATCAGTATCTTTTTCTAACTGACCACTCACCAATTACCCAGTTTCTTCTTCCATGAGTACATAAAAGTTATCTCATTGTCTCTATTTTTAAAGCTTTGCTGGTGTATTAATAGTCTGGCTGTTTTTATTGTTTAGACTCTAGAAACAAATAAGGGTGATTCTGCTTTCATAGATCCTCATCTTTTTTCTCTCAGCTCTGTATTTTTTTCTGAAGGATTAGGTTCTATTCACAAACTGGAATCTTCCACAGCGCTGGCCCTTTTTGAAAAAGTTGAATAATGCTATACCTCCATCCCTTAAAGAGGATGCAATACTTAAATTCTCCTGGCTATATTTTCCTCAGCTTCAACAGCCAGATCAGAAAACTTTATTATCTTGGTACTTTATTGAAGGTTTCACTGCAGAAATGTTTCTCACTTCTTTCAGCTATTGTTCATTCTCTTTGATTCCAGTAGTGTTGTCCTGAGGCTAAAATGCTACTAGAATTTTATACTTCTTTTTTCCTTTTAAATACCTTTGATCTTTAGCCTTGCTTATGCCATCATCATTTTAATGTCTAAATGTTTATAAATAAGTGGAATACTGGAGAATAAAGAAGCATAAAATACAGTCCTAAGGACAAAAATCATTTAAGTCCAATTTACTTAATAAACCAGAGGTTTCCGGCCTAAAGTTCTACCTACAGCTTTCAAATACTGGCAAAATTTTAGTTTCCTAAAGAAATTCACATCTTTGTCTTTCAGATAACCTATCTTCATCCTAAACCTGAACAGTGAAGGAAATTAAGCTATGGTTAACCCCTTGCATACCAATTTCAGATAATGCTTCAAACACTAACAGAGTAGTGAGCACCCAAGAGAAGTCTGTGTCCTTCAGTGGTAGCATTGAATATGTCTCTAATGTCCCCAGCTTCTTATAAATGAACATGTGGATAGCATTTGCCTTTTGGATTTCTAAATTTAGGCTTTGTGCCAATATCTGCACGGGGCCTGAATTTCTCCTTTGCTTTCTGGATTAATCCCCATCAAGTGTGGCAAATCTTTGCTCAAGGGTCCATTTCAGTACAAAATAAGCACATCCCTCTCTGGCTTTGGCCACTTTGAAATCAAGCTTTTGTTGACTGAGTGTCCAAATTATAAGGAAATCAAAAATATGCCATGTATAAGCTGGGCAGGGCTCTGAAACACAGATTCATTATTGTCCAATTTAGCAGTGCTGGTAGAAAACAGCTTTGTAATTGTTTGGTTTAAAGGACATTCCCAGGAGACTGTGATGGATTTCACGTTGCCTAAACGATTTAGAAAATCTGAAAACCATCCCAGAATCTACTTTTAGCCACTACTTTATTTTTTAAAGGAAGAATGAGGTGGTTGTCTGTTACTCTAAGTAAGGGCACTACACGTAGACCCAAAGTTGCTCTGAAGTTTAACACCCCAGACACAGCAGTTTATTACACTGGCAACCTTATTTTGTTTGAATTTATCTTTTTTATAACTCTGGTAGAGTTACCAAGGATGCATCCTGATTTGTACCTGTGTGAGTGAGAGCGTGGTCTATGACAAACCAGATTCTGAGGTAGTTTCTCATTTTGGAAAAACTGTTTTCATCAGGGTGGTCAAATGGGGAAGGTCTTTATGTACTTTGGGATTTTGTTTAGGTTCTTCAAAGTGGTTTTGGTTTTTTCTGGGGACATCATCAAGACTCTTGCTGAGGTGTTAGGAGATGGCCCTGCAGGATCACTGGGTGGGATATGGGGGGAAGACGCGACAGGGGAGGTGCCCTGAGTTCTCTCTCAGTGGATCCGAGCATCTTGTGGGACAGAATGAGCTCTCCATCCCTTGCAGGTTGAACATTTGAAGAGCTGTCCAGGTGAGCACAGCCACAGGGATGTTCTGCCTTGGGTACCAGCTCCAGCTGTGGCCTCCCAGGGCCACTCCAGCTGCTCCTTTCCCTGCCCCACCAGATACCCCCGGATGCTGGGGACATTTCTGTCCTCCCATCACGGCGGGGCAGGAAAAAAGACATCGGGGAGGGGATGTGAGGATGCCTTTTGCCCGCCGGGGAGCAGCTGCTGGGGGAGAGGGAGTCCGGGGGCAGAGCAGGGCGGTGCGGGGGCGAGGGCGGCTCCCATCTCCATCATCTCCATCCTCTCCCATCATCTCCATCACCTCCCATCCCTCGCCTTCCGCCGGGGGCTGCAGGAGCCGGCGCTCCCGGAGCCGGCGAGCGGCGCGATCGCCCAAACTCCTGGGAGGGGAGACGCCACCCGCCGCCGCCTCCTCTTCCTTCTCCTCCTCCTCCTCCTCCCCTCCCCGCCGCAAACCCCAAATAAAAGGGGCGGGGGGCGGCAGGATGCGCCGCTCGGAGGGGAGGTCGGCGCCGCCGCCGGCCGCCTGATGCTGCCGCAATTCGCCATTGCCGGGCACGGCTCGGAGCGCAGCGCGGGCGGGCGGGGGGCAGAGCCGGCGCTCCCGGGGGCACCGCAGCTGCAGCCCCCGCTGCCCGGCCGCCCCCGCAGCTCCCCCATGCCCGACCGCCGCCGGAGGGGGGCCCCGGGGGCCCGCTCCTGTCTGCTCTGGCTCTTTGTGCTGCTGAAGGTGAGTGCCGGGGAGGGGAGGGGAGCGATGCGCGGCTGGAGCATCCTCCGCGCCGCCTTTGTGTGCGTGCCTGCCCTGCCCGCTCCGCGCTGTGCCCGCTTTGTGCTGCGCGGGGATGCCCCGGGCTGGGATGCGCTCCCTCCCTCCGTCTCCCACATCCCCCTCAGCGTTCGGGCTGGCTCTGAGCCCCATGCCCTGCCCGCTCCGGGTTTGGGTGGTTTTGGGGAGCGCTGTCCTTCAGCACCGCTCCCTTCCCCGCTCGCACCTTTCCCCCCGCCCCGGCACACTCCGCTGATGAGGATGCTGCTAACAAAGGGGCTGGATCGTGCCGGGTTTGTGTGGCACAGCTGAGCGGCTCTTTTTGTGTTTGCAGCTCAGCCTGTCTTCTCAGCAGATTAATTTTTCAAAGTTCCGCCTCGTGCCGCGAGCTCGGTTTTCGCATGGTGTTTTTCATCTCTGTGCTTCAGCTCGTTTCATGGTTTCTTAAGAGTATTTTATATGCCTCGTGTAACTTCTAAAAGAAAATGTATGTGCTGCCCAGGTGAATACTGCAAATGTCATTGCCCTGAAGAGCAGAGCTCAGCACTGCTGAAAACTTTGTTGTATATTTGTCAGTCACTGTTAAGCAGAGCTCTGCAGCTAAGGACCTGACCTTTCAGAGCCTTATAAATGTAAATGTTCTGTGGAAATCATCAGGGCTCCCTGTGTGAATAAGAGTTTGCAGGATCAGGTCCTGGAACAGCAGTGGTGTCGCTTCTAAAATTGACATTGCATTGACAGAACTATTTAAAGGGAAGCTTTCGCAGCATCTGTTCACATATAGTAGTCAACTGTCAGCTGTCTCATTTTCATAACTGCTGAAACATACATTTATGCAAGATAAAATGCTAATATACAGACAAAATGTTGTTCCATGGAATGTGGTAGTTTAAAAGAAAAGAAAATAAAAAGGACAGTAAGTCTGTGGATGTTATGGCCCAGGAGAAAGATGAGGTTTCTAGTTTTTTCATGAACGCAGAAGTGCACACTGTTTTAAGTAGCTGTTTTATCCCACAATTAGAGAATGTACATTACTCTATGTCCTAGCTTTTTTTAAAAAAAATAAGGTGTTTATGCGCTGTATTTTGTTGGTTTTTTTTAACTAACGTTGCTGTGGTAAAGCAAGACAGAAAATAGGTAGTTTAAATCTGTATGAAATGAATAATAAATCTGAAGTAGTTGGGTAAGGTTTGAAGGTACCCAAGGGACCAGGTTTTCATTCTGTTGGAAAATAACCATCATTTCTCAGCTGAATAAACCTGGGACTTGCAGGACAAAGAAAGCTGATGAGCATTAGCAGAATTTTGTAGAGTAAGAGAAGGTAAAGCTGCAGCTTCAGATAGAGGTGCCTCTGTATCTCCCTGTGTGACTGGGTTATGACTTTGGTTGGATGGCAAACCCCCTGTTATTAGTTATCCTTGTATGGGTATTGAACACTACAATGAAAGAAGTGAGACTTGAGGAGTTAGTCAAAGTAAATCTGGTTACAGGAGAGAAGTTGGGGAAGGAAGAACAGTGCTTGTTTCAGATCACCACAATAGGACCATTTTCCTGAGCCTGAAATTCACTGAATATTCTTCAAGATCTGTGTGTTTTTTTAGTGACAAATAATTGAAAAGATCCCATTTCAAAACAAGGCTTTTCCCCAGTTTAGCTCTGTTTAGTTCTACCAACCTGTTGAAGCAATGCTGAGATTAAGCAGACTCGATGTATTAAATTGGTGCTTCACCTGGAAGTTAATCTTGTTGAGAAAGTAGTAGCATTGAACTGATCAATCTGAAGACAGGCAAAACTGATGTCTGTGTGCTTGCTGCTTCAGTGCTAGCAGCCCAAATGTCACTTGCTAAGCTGAATCTGCTTGATGTGGCCTTGATGCCCATCTGGCAATTTATAAAATCATCAGCAGACTTTGCAAAGTGATAAAGCTGCTCAGAGCACATTTTCTCCTTTCTTCTCTTGTCTTCCAATTGTCATTATTTCATGGTGTGAAGCAATAGTGCCAACTTATTCCAACTTCTGATGCTCTCTGGGGCTGCTGAAGGGTCAGTGACACGTGGGACATTTCTCCATGTGCCAGATATGGTTGCCCATGGGCTAGTAAGGTGTAGTTCCTTCTTTCACAATGTGATGTGCATGCTTTCTGTGCCCCAGGGTAGGAGCGCAGTATTATTTCTGGAAATACATCAATGTGATCTTGAACCTTTACCATTCTCCTTCTTTAGCAGTTTTTTTATGTGGTGGTTAATTTAGAAATTGGCAGAAGAAAGGCATTGTGTATGAGGTCAGACACCAGGATGGATTCACAGCACTTGTGAGAGAAACAGGGCTGTGGGTTTTGCTTCAGAGAAGACTCCAACCATGCTGCTGTAGTAATCTCTTAAAATATTGCCATTTTTGCAGTGGGTCTGTGTTCTCTGTTAGTTTGTTTCAGTCAGAATGGCTGGAAGGCAGAGTCTTCAGCAGCTTGCTCTGTAATTATCTCATTTTGGCGTGGCAAAGGCAGGGCTGAGCACTGCCCAGAGGAAAAGCTGTACTTCAGCTAAATAAGTAAGAATAAAAAGTAGTTCTGATGTTGTTTCCCATCTTTTCTAACTGCAACCCAGCAGCCTTCCCTTAGTCATGAGTGCACTGAGCTCTGGCCAACTGAGGTTCTACTCTGGATGAGGTCCCTGATGTGTCAGATGTCCCATGCTGCTGGTGGCTTGCACCTGGGGGCTTTGAGGTTGCTTTGTTGAATTATTTCTGGGGGAGAAGATAAAGCTTAATTAGAAGACAAAAGCACCTTGAACAAGCCAGACCTGGTCCTGGGACATTGTTTGCAATCTGTTCCACCTCCAAGATGTTCTGAGCAAGGCTCTCAGTAGGAAACTGGTTGTCACAGTCCGGGCTAAATAGGAGTGATGACACTCTTCAGGAAAATTTTCTATAGGTAAAATAATGCATCTCTTATTTCCAGGAGACTGAGGTCTTTGAATATCAGTCTTAGATATGCTCTTCATTTAAATCAGAAACACCCTCTTTCTTCTCTTAGCAAGGACAACTTTTTTGTGTCTAGCAGGGCAGGATTTTTTCCAGTAGTGCATCAGTTTTTGTAGTTTGGCATCATAGTGAACTCTCAGCTCAGGTTTACAAGGACCAAGACATTCAAAGAGACTGAGGCTCTGTAAGACTTTACTCAACCTTACCCAGCAAAGGAAATCTGTTTCTACTGGTGTAATTTTCAGGAATAGCTACATCTTCAGTTAATAATCTGAAGCAAAAGCCTTACCATTAGGGTGCTGCCTTTTCCTGCAGGAAAAACCTTTTTAAGAGAGCGGCTGATTTCACAGCTGAGAGCCCCAGTGTGTCACTGCTGTTTTCTCCTGCTGGGAAAAGCAATGAATGAATAATTTGAATTTTGTTATGGAGTCCTTTTGGCAACTCTTCTCTCTCCAAGAGATGGCGGCTGAAGCTCTTGTTGAGACAAGTTTTGTTGTCTTTCCTCATGGTTGTGTTCTTCTAGTGTCAAAATAAAATAAAGAAAGACCCAAACCTATCTTGCCAGCTTTTTTTTTGTGTGCAAAACAAATGAAAGGCTTCCTCATGATGGTTTCAGGCCCAGAGGTAAAAGTCTTTTCTTACCACTACTCTGGGACTGTATGGGAGGAAAAATCATCCTCCCAGGAAAAGCAAGAACTTTTATTTTTAAAAAAGCTAATTATGAATAGTCACCCTCAGCTCAAAATTTTCTTCTGCAAGTCAAGTTCTCTCTCATTGCTTCATTTTCATGGATAATATCTGGATCAGGGTGATTCTGGAGGGCAAAGCCAAAGGAGAGGCTGCTTGTGCCAAGTTGTGTTTACGGAACTGCAGCAGGCACTCGCAGAGCCCTCTCTGCTAGTGAAACCAGAGTCTGCCATTACCCCCTGGCAGATTTCCTCATGATGAAATGACAGTGGAGCGTTGAGAAAAGATCCTTCATGCCTGCAGGAGTTATGAGCCCCAGGCTCAGGTTGCACAGGGTCAGTAAGGCAATTTCTGGGTTGTATCACCTGGGTCAGGAGCTGCACTCAAGGGTGATTCCTCATCCAGGCTGGGATGGGCTGGGATGGATGCAGACTCTTACCTGTGCTGATCCCGTGGCCATTCATTAAAGGGCTCCCAGACAGTGCTGGCTCAACCTGAGAATCCCACTAATCTCTGCATTTCTGCTGTCACCACACAGAGCAATCCAGGCAGATCATGAAATGACCTCACAGAGCTTCAGAATGAATGCTAAACTGAACAGAGCCTTGTGTAAATCCAGCTTGAGACTTATTTTACCAGACAGTCTCAGCTCTAGGGAAGGGAGCATTTTTTTGATTTAGGCATATGAGTCAAGACAATAAATGTCAAAAAATAAACCTTTGGAAACAGATCTATTTGCTGAAGAACTTAAAAGACTGCTAGCTAACATTGATTCTAAGTGTTCTTTTAAATTATTTGCCTTTTTCATTGGAGAAGTAGACATTGTCACCCTGAGCACTCTTATCTTCTATTAATTTCTTCTTCTAGTAAATTAGTGATTCCAGTTTTGTTACTCAAGGTTTTAAAAATTCTGTTCTTTATATAAAACTGAGTTGGTTGCAACGTGAAGAAGAAAAAAAACTTTAATAAATATTAAGAATATTCTGAAATTAAAATCTTTACACAGACTCGAGTACCTACGAGTGCACTAATATAAATTAAGAGACTTGTTTATTAAATATTTTGCACATGAAATTGTAACTTCCTTTTTTTTTTCTTATTAAATTTCTATCAATGTAGATAGAGTTGAAAAGGGGAAAATCTTTGAGACAAATGTGGCAACATATGCTAGCTGCCACATATGGAGTGTAACAGATGAACAGAGAATGGGAAATACTGGAAACAGAAAGGTTACCTTGCTTTTCTCAGCACTCTGCAATCTCACACGAATGGCAGCCAGTGAAGGGAGCAACTCCTAGGGAAGGAGTTTGCCATCTTTGAGCAAGCCAAGCATGATGCATTCCATTTCTGGAACCCCCTCATTGCTGTGCTGGGAAATTACAGTGGCTTTTAGAGGGAGTTCCAGAAATAAAATGATATGCGTGGTGTCTGGCCCACCAGAAAGATAACACTTTGCATCAGGGCTGGGCTGGGATGAGTGTGGAAAGCTCTGCACTTTCCCTTCTTGTTGAATGCAGGTATTTAGGGAAGAGGTGCTTTACAGTAAACGTGGGTGATGGAAAAGTTGATGTCACAGCTGACAGCAACAGGGAGGAGAGTTAGCAGGAGAAGGTTTAAGCTCTAAATATGCTGGTCTTGAGGTGGTAGCATGGACATGAGAATATGTGGGATATTTGGACAGAAAACATAACTTGGCAAAATGTGAGCATGGTATTTAAGCACAGGCATTGAGCACTTCAGAGGAGCTGAACAGAGATAATGGAAGTAAACAACTCTGAGCTATTATTCTATGTCAGTCAGAGATTTAACATGAGGTAGCTGTTTGTAGATGTGAACCTCTTGGGGGATAAAAATCCTAAATTCCTTTGTAAGTTCTCTGTAAAAACAGATAAGGTTGCCTGTCAATCTACGCTGTTGTGATTTTGGAGTGATTTGGCCTCAGCACTTTTCTCTGTTGTTGAGACAAGGGCCTTCTTGTCTTGTCAGAAGGGTTTGAACACCTGCAGCTCCTTGGTGTGCTGTGAACCTGCAGGTCCTCAGGTTAGCTGTGCTGATTTCCAGCTGTATCACATCAAGGCCAAGTCTTTGGGGTAAGAGAGGTAGATCCCACTCATTAATTTGTCAATCTGATCAGCAACTCCTTCAAGTTTGAGTGTTCTAAATAATTTTCTTGTATCATCCCCTAGAATCAGCCATGGAGGGGCTGTTCTTCAATGCTGGGAGGAGCCCCCAAAGCAGGCAGACAGTCCCAATTGTCTCATTCCCTTTGTGCAATTTGTTTTTTGTCTTTTATCTGCAGCACAGCTATTCTGGATCATTTCCTATTTGTTCATATGGAAGTCATTTGAACACGGGAAATCTTCACTCCTCACTGATCTATTAAGTGGGAAGGAATGGCTTCATTCCACTTACAAACATTGAAGAAATGTTAAATTTGAGCAAGGGAAAAAAAGCCAACAAAACACTGGAAAAACCCCCACACACCCAAAACCCCAACATCTCTTACATGTGGTGAAGAACAGTAGAAAAAACTGGGGAGAAAAAGAAAAAAAAAACACATGGAAAGAATGCTAATTAGTATTTTCCTAAAGCACTGCAAGGCAGATTCAAGAAAAAAATGATCATTTTCCCAGAGCAACGAAATGAATTTATTTATTATTTGCTTAGCACTGCTGTGCCTAGCTTTGTTCTGTATGCAAAATACCTGCAGAGTCTGCCTGGAGTCTGGAAGATAGACACATCAAAATAAGGATGCTCTAGATAGCTTAGAAATTATTATTATATAAGCCAGTGGCTGGTATTCTCCAAGGGCTGGTATACCTTCCAAACAGAAGTCACAATTGTTTCCCCCAAGAGCTGAGCAGAGGGGTTTTGTTTGTTGTTGTTGTTGTTTGTTACTTGTCTTTTTTTAAATTCAGTATTGATTTCTACAGGATGTTGTTCTTCAGAGCTTCTGGTAGTTTACATCAGTTTAAAACATCAAAAATAATTAATAATCCATGTGGCTTTAATCCCTTCAAAGAGAGCCCATTAACCTACAAAAAATGGTCTGTCTCACAATAGTTTCATGAAAGTGACTGTAAGCAGGGCAAGAGATGAAAGAGAGAAACATCACTCAGATATTTTCCTTTTTCAAAGAGAACTTGTATTTGAAACAGAGAGCACAGCTAATATTTTATTGTAGTCAACTTACTGTAAATTGGGAGCTTTGGGGTTTTTTAAAATAATTTTCTATGTCTAACTCGCCTGCCTAATCTTGTACTGGTATTTTCTTGAGTCATCAGTGTCTGCTTCTGAGGAAAAGATGATGATGTCACAAAATCAATATCAGAGGATCCTATACTGTAATCCCTTTTCAGGGAAGTCCATTAAATCAATGCCTCTCCTTCTGTGAGTAATGACTGTAGAATGAAGCCCTCTAATTTTGCTGTATGAAGGAATAAGCAGATGGGATGGGATTTTGCATAATTAGCTTGCAGTTATTAAATACAACAGGAAAAATTATGATGTTTTCTGAAAGGGAATACATACATACTGAAATGAATACATAGAGAATATTTAAGTGTAGTTCAGAATGATCTCTGGTATAAAATTACTTCTCAGTTGCATTGCAAAATAATATGTTTAAAAAGCTGAAAAAGCTTTTTTATTTTCAAACCTTTTTAAAACTTACTTAGGACTCAATAGGCTATGAAGCCCCATCAGGTTTCCTTTAGCAGCCTTGGGGGAAATCATGAAAACTCCAGAATGATGTCACCAGCATTTCACTGGAATTGGGGCCCTCTGGGAACAGGGACAGTGACTTTGCCACCTCACCTGTTGTTTATGTGCAGCATCAGTGTCTGTTAGCTGGAACCAGAACTGACGGGTTTCCTCTAATTCTGAGCAGCTATCAGAGACTCTACTGTGCTGCTGGGAACGGCTCCAAAGCCCAAGTGAAGTCAATGGGTGTTTTTATGCTGCTTTAAATGGNAATTTTTAGGGGAAAAGCCCAGAATTTTATTTGGAGGGCAAAATCCCAAGATCTGAAAGTGAAAAGCCCAGGATTTTGAGGGTAAAAGCCCAGGATTTTAAAGGGAAAACTCCCAAGATTTTGAGATAAAACGACCAAAATTTTAAAGGGAAAACCCCAAAATTTTGAGGGGAAAACCCCACAATTTGTTTATCCTTCTAGCTGGCTTTAAGCTATTTCTCACTCCATGGCATAGCTGAAAANACGACAACAAATCTCCTCTTTCTCTGCTTGCTTCTTCCTCTGCTCAAATAAGAGCTCACATTTTAAGGACATTTCAAGCTACAGTTCCAGTTGCTGTCATTGCAGCATTAGCATAGGTACATGGATGTATGGAATGAAATTCTACATCAGCATCAGATTCTTTATCTGGATCTGAAAAATCTGTCTGGTCCCTGCTTCTTTAATCATAACACCAAAGTTCATGACCATCTGAGGCCCTTGAATTCCAGAAGATAAACCTTCATCCTGCTCAGCTCAGGTGCAATCAGAACACAGCTATTATCTCCTAGACTCTTCCACTTATACCTTTGCAGCTAACTAGAGACCAGCAGACTGGCACAGGTGTGATAAAACTGATGGAAATAGCAATTCAAAATATACTTATTTCAAATGAAGGAATGAACCAAAATTTGATAATTAAGATTGGTGCTTGGAATAATTATTTTCTAATGGGCAAATGCACAGCCAGTGATTCCAAGTTCCATATTGAGTAGCTTGGAGGAACTCATGGGGAAGNTGGGCAAATGCACAGCCAGTGATTCCAAGTTGCATATTTAGTAGTAGACAGCTTGGAGGAACTCATGGGGAGCTCAAACCCTTTGAATTCTTTCCATGAAGAAAAGTGGATGTGTTCTTAGATGTCCATGCAGAGTGACTGTGGAGATTAACTGAGCACTGTCTATTTCTGCATGGACGTTTCTGTTTAAACTTTAGGATTAGAGGGCTGCATTGTTAAAAGGAATTCACAATAGTAATATAGAAAGAGTTTTGGCCCTTTGACTATAGTGCTTCACAACAGCTTTAAGTGGGAACTATATCATTATTTACTTCATATAGTAAATATTCTTTTAAAATATGATTATTTAGGTTTTGGTTGTTTTAAAAAAATATTTGGTCATCAATGAACTGAACTTTGCAGGGCAGTTTTTGCAAAGTATTGTGGCAACCAAATACCACACAGCTACTGTCACCCTTACTGGTGGGATGGGGAGGAGAATCAGGGGAAAAAAGTGTGGATTGAGATCAGAAAATCTGATGTATGGGCACTGAGCTCTAAGCATTGAGTCACATCCTAGCTGTCAGACATCAGCTTTTCCTGGTGGGCAATTCTGCACAATTACTGCACAAGGTGATGGACAGCCCAAATCAGGATGTCAGTAGGTGTCCAGGTGGAGGAAACAAATTCTGGAATGGTGTTGTATGAGTGTTCAGCCTGGAGCAGAGCCACAGTGCCTTCCCAGGAGGATGGCGTGACTGGGATACTTGCAGGTGACATTATTTCAAGCACAAATAAAACATGTTCGTGGACATTATGAGGTTAGGAGATAAAATGGAAAAGAAGCAGGAGCATCTTGGATTGTGCCAGAGCATATCTAGCCAGCTTTGTCTGTTCCAGTTATGCACAAGGTTATTTTTGCATCCCTTCTGCATTTGGTAGCTAGTCTTTAATGAAGACGTGACCTGTTTGGAGATTGGCTTTTAGTAATGATTGTATGGGATCAGCTGCTTGTTGTCAATATGTGCTGTAAAAGCCATCTACTGATCAGAGCATTTCCATTTTTTACCTGAAACATTTTTATTTCTTTCTCCTCTCCCTGGAGGGAGGGATTTGTTTCCATTATGAGCTCTGGCTATGTGATTAAAGCATAAGAGAGCTACTGGACTATCACAGGATACAGGATATCCAGAAAACCACAGATTTTTGAGGGAAAACCCCCAAGACTTGCAAAGGAAAAAGCCTAGAATTTTTAGGGAAAACCCCCACATTTTTAGGGGAAAAGCCCAGAATTTTATTTGGAGGGCAAAATCCCAAGATCTGAAAGTGAAAAGCCCAGGATTTGAAGGGTAAAAGCCCAGGATTTTAAAGGGAAAACTCCCAAGATTTTGAGATAAAACCACCAAAATTTTAAAGGGAAAACCCCAAAATTTTGAGGGGAAAACCCCACAATTTGTTTATCCTTCTAGCTGGCTTTAAGCTATTTCTCACTCCATGGCATAGCTGAAAAGGTGTAGAGGGCAACTGCAGCACGTGGGGAAGTGGGAGACAAGAGATAGGAGGATCTTCAGGATTGTCCCCTGGTTGTCATCAAAAGGACAAAGAATGTGGTGGGGAGCAGGAGCTGTGTGCATCTCAGAGGGTCAGGGACACGTGGAACAGTTTAGGGCTGTGCAGTGATTGAGGCTGGAGGGGATGTCTGGAGAGCATCTGCTCTGAGCTCAGGGCTGTGTCCTGATCACTTCTGAGCATCTGTGAGGATGGAGATGCCACCACATCTCTGGGCAGCTTCTTAGGAGCCTGCAGGAGAGGAATGACAGCCAATTAAAGATCATGAACTGGGACACAAAAGAGCATGAAATTTTTATTAACCTGA
>WBNQ01083203.1:0-19788 GCA_013401375.1 Spizella passerina | reverse complement strand
GCAGCAGGAGCTTATAAAATAAAATTCAAGTCCAAGCACAGAGATATAAAAATCATCTTCCCAAACCCAAAGCCTCATCTCTTCAACCCTTCTACTTCCAGTATACACACACCCAAAAAATCTCCAGCTATATTTCAGCCTGTTTGGCTGGCTGATTTGCCATCTGGGGGCTAAATGACACAGAGCCCAACAAGTGCAATCACAAAATAATCTGAGTCAGAAGGGACCCACAAGGATCACAAAGTCCAACACTTAAAGTGAAGGGCCCATGCAGGGATTGAGCTCATGACCTTGGCATTATTAGCACCCTGCTCTGACAGCTGAGCTGATCTCCGGGGCTGAGAGCAAATGGTCTGGTCTGAGAAACCTCTGAGGTTTTAGGTCAAGTCCCAGGCAGTTTTTTGACACTGACAAGAGTAGGAAGAATAGGAACCCCACTGTAAATTAAATGTGTTTTAAAGACTACGGTAAGGTTTAAAAGTTCTGCACAGGTGTTTAAATCAGCAGTTTGAGCTAAATAAGCAAAGGAACTTTTGTTCCTTTGAGCTCTTATTCCTTGTTTACAGCAAAGACTCCAAAAGCTGCAGATATTAAAGTTCAAAGACTATGGGATTCCCATTTCCCTTTGAAAAAGGTTGTTTATTCATCTCTATGTACTTGTATAATTTAGCCAGGCTGCATCAATGACAATTGGGGATAAATAATGTATTGCACTTATCTGTCAATTAATGATTAATTTCCATTCAAAATAAAGAAATAAGTTATGTTTCATCCATCTCAAACTAATGTTTCAATTTAATTATAAATAATTCAATACTTATGTAAATCACACACTTTATTTGGAAAGCTTCCAGGGAGAAAAGTCAGAAGGCAAAGCAACAGCATTTTCTGATTTCAAAAAGCCAAATATGGTACATGCGCTTCCAGTGGGCACACCTGTAAACTCTGTTCTGCTCCCCTGCTCCTCATTTCACTGCCAGTGCAGAGATTGGTTGGATTGAGACAAAGGCATAACCCACTGTGATATTCACTTCATGTGTACTCAATCAGCTGAGTGTTACCCCCAAAAGAACAAACTACACAAGCAAAGTGAATAATGTGATCTTCCCCTTACAGCTGGAAAACTGAATCAGGGAACAAAATTAAAAGATTGTGGAGAGATCTGATGACAAAATTAGAAACTGAATCCATGTTTCTTGAGTCCTACAACACTATAACTAATCCTCCAAAAGTGACAACTTTCTGTGCAATTGGGAGCAAACATACACAGTATTTTTCTTTAAATAGAAGTTTTTGTAAATTATACACATACATACATACATATATACAAAAACAAACAGCAGCTTATTTATGCATGTTAGCATCCCTTTTTTATTATTTACATAAGGAATCAGACAAAAAAGGTAAATTTTAAAAACAGAAAGTGGATCTATGCCAAGTATATGTAATTATGATGCCCTACTTCAGGCCATGAAAGCATTTTGGCAAACATGAGCAAATGGTTCTAAAGGCTGTGCTTATAATGTTCAAATTAATTTTCAATAATAGAATGAAATCAATTAAAAAGGCATCTTGGGAGGTAGGTTACGGTAGCCAAAACCACACAAGAACAACTCCAGCAACAGCTGAGTGGCTGCCAAGATGTATGCCAGTGTGAAGTACAACAGAAATGTGTGAACAACAGATTTGGAAAGAAAGGTAGGAAAAAAAGACACCTGTGATTATCATTCTAGCAAAAAGGTAACAGCTTAGGATATGTGAACAGACCTTGTTTGGCTTATTTCACCAAGTATAGAACACAGCTTTAATGATACTCAGAGACTGTGTAAACCTATGAAAGGTTTCCTCTCTGTTCAGAAAAAAAAATAGCAAGTTTTATAACTGAGAAACATATATACAAAATTTTACTGTCCTGTTTTGGCAGAAAATCCTCTCCCTTTTACAGTGAACCAGCATGGATCTTTTTATGTCCTCATTGCAACTGGAACTAATAAAACATCCAACAGAAACCACATAAGAAATAATCTTTAGTTAGAAATCAAGGAGAAACTACCATGGACAGAGTTTGCTTTACCCAAATCCTGTGGGTTCAGCAGACTCCCAGCATACATCCCAATTTTAGAAGCTGCTGACTACAAGAGGCTTGAATCCCTCCAGAATCAACTTGATTGGGAGATCTTACTCTTTTTCCTGCTCTTATCTGTGAAGATCATATACTTTGAATGCTTGACAAATAAATATTCCTCCCTTAGAACTGTTACTGTCTAGCACCAAGTGGGAAATGCATTTGAGTTATTGCTCACGGGAGCAGTCTTGCAGACTGGCCTCAGGAGAACTCTAGTGGAGTTAAAATCGATATTGGTGTTTTAAGAGAATCTCTCTTGAGGATTTCAGTGCCATCTGCCAAGGCATGGGAACACAGCAACTATCCCACTTGTTTTTGGGACTGCAGAGCACTGTCACAGTGCTGATGCTGGCTCAGGTACAGGCAGCAGTGCAGCTCAGCACTGACCTGGCTCACTGGATGGTGTCTGAGTGAGCTGGGCTGAGGCAAGGTCTAGCACAGCTTTGTGGCAATGCACTAGCCATAGATACAAACCCTGGCCTAGAACCTTCTGATGGCACCAAACTGAGGGGTGGAACTGACACTCCTGAAGGACAGGATGCCATCCAGACCTGAAAACTCAATAATTGAGCCCACGGGGATCACATGAGGCATAACAAGGCCAAGTACAAGGTGCTGAACCTGGTGTGGAGCAGCCTTCATTACCAACACAGACTGGGGAATGAACAGATCCAGAGCAGCCCTCCTGGGAAGGACTAAAGTGGTACTGGTGAATGAGAGACTGGACATTACCCAGCCATGTGCCCTTGCAGCCCAGAAAGCCAAATGTATCCTGGATTGCATCCAAAGCACTGAGGGAAGGGATTCTGCTCCTCTGCTCTGATCTGTTGAGACCCCACCTGCGGTGCTGCATCCAGCCCTGGGATTCCCAGAATGGGAAGGACATGGAACTGATGGAGCCAGGCCAGAGGAAGCCACGGAGATGATCAGAGGGACGGAGCACCTCTTCTGTGAGGAAAGGCTGGGAGAATTGCTCAGCCTGGAATAGAGAAGGCTTAGGGGTGACCTAAATGTGGCCCTCAGCACCTGAAGGATGAATACAAGAAACATGAAGAGGGACTTAATAAAAAAACATGCAGTGACAGGATAAGAAGACATGGTTTTAAACTGAAATAAAGCAAGTTTGGATTAGATATGAGGAAGAATTTCTGTACTCTGGAGGTGGTGAGACAGTTTACTCGAAAAGGTGTGGATGCTTCATCTCTGCAAGTGTTCAAGACCAGGTTGGATAAGGTGTTGAGCAAGCAGTGAAAGGTATCCTTCTCCTGGAACAGGACGATCTTTACAATCCCTTTGTGCCCAAGACATTATATGATTTTATTGCAAGTGATAACAACCACCACAGAAGTATTTGTCCAGCTCAACACCAGATGCTTGTTCATTTGCACTAATTGTGGGTAACATGTAGAAGGGGCTTGGTTATGACCAGGAAACAGCTGGAATGCTTTCCTCTTACTTTGGTACTACAGGCAATGGGAAACATCACAGAGCCTGCAATGAGCAAAAATGACAAATGTGTATCTATGGCTCTTCAACTATTTAAAGACACTATAAACCATATCTAGGAACTGAAAGCGGGAAGGCAGCAGTACAATGTATTACAATTCTTCTGAAAATGTTATTGTTGTTTAAAGACCTTTGAGTTTAATTAAATAGTTAAATGAATTTTTTTTTACAACTTCTTGCCTAGTTTCTCTTGGCTTAAACATAAGAGGTATCTAAGATACCCAGATGAGTATGTGAAATGAAAACAGGGAAGAACTGAAGCAGTTGCTGGGCTGCCTAAGGTTAAATAATGTCTGTGGAAAAGTTTCTTGTCATGTAAATTCCCATTTTTCTCTACTTACAATCTCCCATTCGAAGCTCTGCAAAAGCCATGGAACTATTTTGCAAACGTATTTTGCCTTTGTAATTAATATCTCATACTTCAAGCAGATCTCTTCAGAAGAAAAGTTTTGCCATTCTACAAAAATTTTGCCCATATTGAATGAGAATGCTTTTATAGTCAGGAAATTGTTTTCCAGTATCTTGGTACTATTGATCTTCTTTCTGATTTAGTTGTTTAAATCATCCTTGATTTCTACTGAGTTTTCAGTACACACAGTCTCAGTTCGCTTTGATCCTTTGTCCCCAAGCACTTCATCTTCCATTTGGTCACATTAGCAGATCCCATAGCTAAAACTCTCTGCTCCTTCTTCCAAATGGCTGTGAACTCAGATAACTTCCCACTGTGCTCTCTGTGCCTCCTCCCAGCCCTTCAGTGTAAAGGCCCAGATTCAACAGGACAGACACTGAACATTCATATTTCAGCTTAGCTTAGAGCCCTACAGCTTGGACCATTTATGGCACTGGTTTTTTTTTCATGAATAAAAATGCATGAGCTTGAGTCCTTTGAATTGAACATCTAAAACTCAGTTTCTGTAATTTTTTGGTACTGCTTTAGCCCCTATGAACTGCAGGAGAGAAGGGCTTTCAGAAACTCTTATCCCTTTTTTCATTTACAGTTTGTAGGCTAAATATCCTCACGCTGCATTCCTCACCCAGGGAAAACAGATAAATCTAGTTTCTATACATGGATTTTAGGCATTTAACATGAATGCTTGAATTTCCTGTTTTCTTTCTATAAGATTTGTTTAATCATGATGCTCCACTTAGATGAACCTTTTTCAAGAACTGCTCCTAACTGTGGCTATGTTTTGTACTATATAATGTTGAGGACATATGACAAATATAGTTTTCCTATGAAATTTCACAACAAGAATAATTGCTTTCCTTTTTGTTTTTCAGGACAGCAGATCAAGAGTTGTTATGAGGAACAAACATCATAGTATCTCTGGATACCTGCTGTGAATGCAAAATTCAGTATTGGACAATATTGATCTTTTAGAGATTTTAAATTTTTACAAATTCCCCATAAAAATTATCTTCAGGGGCTATTTCATATACTTTTCATCCTGTCTTGAATGTTCTGGCTCAGATCACAGCTCCCAGTATCAGTAAATTAGCCATCCATAAAAATATTCAAGTTTGTTTCAAAGACAAAGGATTGATGTCTAATGTGAATAAGTAAGGGTAATTAATGACAACAGAAGTTCCCCTAATTCACAGCAGGTCTATAAAAGGAAAAATAATCACAAGCAGGTAAAAACCCCTGCTCTAATCTGCACCTTCCTCTAAAAGCTTCCTGCCAGGACAGTATCAGAAGTATGTGTTCACTGTGACCCTGGGGAAATGCAGGAACCCAGCAGCTGTAAGGACATCTCAGAAGAATGAAGATGCAGTGATGCAGGGACTGTTTCTGCACACCCTGAAGCTGCACTGTGGCTGCTGCTGCCACACCAGAGCTGTGCTGTGGGTTCTGAGTGTGCTGGGGTTACTGGGGATGTGATCCATCTGCAGCTGTTGGTGAAATCCTCAAAAACTTGCAGAAAAGCAGGCATTTTGAGAAATATCTCATGGTTCAGAACCACTGGCGTGGGGCTGAGAAAGAGAGTTCAGCACTGAACCCCTAAGCTGGAGGATTTGTATCAATGGATCTCTCTCTCTCTTTCCATACTGGGATGTGTGATTTGTGCCCAGTATCATCCACTGATGCTAATTGCATCAGTTTTGTAGCAAACATTAAAAAATACAGGAGAAATACTATGTTTGAGCCCACACAAAAATAAATGTGTTTAAATTTCCCTTTAGAGAGAACATAATTTTTTCCACCCCTTTTTTTAACAGCTTTTGGAAGATTCTATGGTTGATTTTATAGATGATTTTTTCCCCAATATTGTACAGCTCTGGTAACATTCACTGTCCTGTAAATATGAAGCCATTTAAGCAGACTGCCTGTTCTCAGCCCTTCTATTTTCCCCTCTTCTCCTTTCCTCCAGCATCTTCATTTCCCTGCCTTGCTGCCCACAAGCTGCAGGCCACCAGAGCCCGTTTATTTCCACATGGACTCAGCCCTGGCCCTTAGTTTCTTCCTAAAGTGTTCACACTTATACCAAATTTATCATGTTTGACATCTCAAATCTTTTGTTTTCAACAGCTGCCATTGGCTGTGGGTCCTGGAGGAGAGAGCAAGAAAGGATATCAAGGGTTGCTAAGTCCTTTAAAACAGTAGCAGGAAGCCTTTGGGGCTGAAGGACAATAAAAGACCCCATACAGACTAAGCAAAGCAGAAACACCTTTTCAGCAGGAGCAGCAGTGGTGTGAATTTCATTCTCCACATTCAAGGCCAAGGAACTCAGCTTACTCTACACCAGCCACAGGCTGCTCATTACTGGTGGTAATGGGGTGGTACACCAGAGTTTCTCAGAGAAATCTGTATTTTACTGAAACGACCTTAAATATTTCAGAGCTGGTTAAATCTTTGGGGTAAACAGTGCATATTAAAAAACACTAATTCCATAATATAATCTTAAATACATTGTCATTTTAAAGCAGCACAGTATTAGCATATTTAAATTATGTACTTTTATGAACTCTAGTAGATAATGTGAATTTTAATTAGGAAGGTTTTTTTCTGTAATGAAAGAGAAAAGGATGTAACTTTTTACTAATTTGTTTTCTTCATTCTGATTTCTCAGCTAAATAATGAACTATATTAGAAAAATACTTTATTCCATATTTGCCCAAGAGACCTGAATGGTTCAATAGGAACTGCTTGTTCTTTCAGAGAATAGCCAAGCCAAGCTAATTAAATTCCAGGTTAAACTAGCTCATTCAGTTCAACTCCATCTGAATCTCCTCTCAGAATTTAATTAATTCTACTGATTCATCAGTAATTTCCCATAAATATAACTGCTTAACACAATGACATGAGGCTGTTCCTTAAAATGCTGTGAAGAACATGAGTCCAGGTCCATCTGACAGGTCCCACTACTAGACCTGGTCTAACCCAACTGTGTGATTGTGACAAAAATCCCAGATGTGCTTGTGAGAAAATCCTGGATGGCATCTCATCAGTTGTCTCCATGATACAAGTGGGAAAACCAGAGAAAAGCCTCTGGGAGTCTGACAGGAAACAAGCAGTGACTCAGGGTCTGCTCTCACCCTAGGTTAGAGCAACATCATTTAGCAAGGAATGCTCTTCCACTGCTTTTGATTCCCTCCTGGGAAATAAGGATTATTTTAATTCCTCAATGCCCAGTTCCCAAAAGATGATGTTTCAGAATTAGGTTAAAAACACAGAACAAAATAGTTTAAGGAATTGTGTACCAGGATGCAAACAGCTCCAAAATAGTTATGCCTAAACTCTGAAATATTTCCAATCACGCCTGTGCTGAGTAAGTCCTGTTTTCCATCTCCTGTAACATCCTTTCCTTTCTCCTCCTCACACCAGAGATATATCCAGATATATAATGCCATTATGTTTGTCCCTCATAATAACTCTTGATCTGTACTGAAAAACAAAAAGAAAGCAATTATCATTCTTGTTGTGAAATTTCATAGGAAAATTATATTTGTCTTATGTCCTCAACATTATATAGTACAAAACATTGTCACAGTTAGGAGCAGCTCTTGAAAAAGGTTCAGCTAAGTGGAGCATCATGATTAGGAGCACTCACAGTGTTTGCCAGAGGGAGTTCATCCAGGAGGGATCCAGGTGGCTGAGAGGAAGTCTGGACTCCAAATAATACCATAACACAACCTCTGAGCACAGTGTAGCCAATTGTGTTTAAGCCAATGTTTAAAGCTGTTCTGAACAAGGCTTCCTAAATTTGTTAAGAAGTATTGCTAAAGGGCAAAATCATTCTCTGCCTTCAAACTAACTTACTAAGAGGCAAATTCACAAAAGCACAACGGGGCTGAGGTAATGAAGCATCCATTCCTGCAAGCTCTCACTTCATACAGCAATACTTGAAATGGCAATGAACTTTAAAAAGATAAAAATAGTAAACTAAATGACCAGGGTGGCATCAGAGGTTTTGAGGAACAAGTATTGTGAAAGCAACTTCAAGAACACTGTTCCTTGCTTTATGACTTCTGATTTCTGAGCAATATAGTTGCATACTTCTGCATCATTAGTGTGATATAAATATCTCTTCAGCTGACCTGTGAAATTATCTGCTGTGAGGATGTATGTCATTTTGAAAAGCAGCTGCAAGTGTGAATGTTTTGACCAGACTTAAGCAAAAAGCAAACAAGAAAACCTCAAAAAGGCACTTTGGATTTTGCCTTTACTATTTAAACTCAGATCTGGCACAATATTCTACACTGATTACAAAGCCCCAATTATCTTCTAGCATGAAACATCAAAGTGATAAATTGTAGAAATTGTGTTAAGAATAGGGTAGAAGTATCTCAGTGTATTAAGGTATGGGTTATACAAGGCAAGACATTTCCTCAAGTCTGATGCTGCAGACCTTTTATCTTTTCAAAGTAAAATTCATTGTAACCAAGTTAAGCAATTTTTGGTTTAAAACATGGATTCTGTGGATGATTCATTGTGTTCTGAAAAGTCTTTCAAGAGACAAGTACAGCCCTCTGAGCAGGACAACACTAAAGATCTGTGTATGAAGACCAAATTCTTAGACTTTATTTTTCTGTCACCTGTCTAATCTGACACCACTACATGGAGTAACACAGAGTCTTCATTAGCTGGTTTTTACAGATTTCACATTTTTATCACCACTGTGTCCTGGCTTTTGTTCTCTTAAAACAGAAAGTAAGCTGGACAGTTCTTGCAGATAAATAATATATATAAGATAATAATATCTTGCGGATAAATGTTGCCTCTTAGGTAACAATTGTGTCATTAGGAGAAGGATGCTGACCATAATTACATTTTCTAGTCTGTGTATCTAAATATTTATAGAAAAAAAATCTTTATCTATTTCTATCATGTTTAGAATGAAGTTAATAACCCTACTTTTTGTAACTGAAGTGGGATGAGATGAGAATTAATCATTGATTTATATACAGGCAGAAGGGAGAAATGAAACTGGATGAAGTTACAGTTCAACATAAAGCATTGCTTTTAAACTATTTATTCTCCTAAAAGCTTTGTCCTCAAACATCTACTAATGCATCCAGCTCTCAGAGAGTGAACAAATATATGTGGTGGGTTGACCCTGGCTGGATGGCACCAAAAACACTCTGTCACTGCCCACTCATTTGGGCAGGGGAGAAAAAACACAACAAAAGTTTCATGGGTCAAGATAAGGATAGGGAGAGATCACTCTCCAGGGACTCATGGCAAACTGGACTCAAAGTCAGAAAATTAGTTTAATTTATAACCAATCAAATCAGAGTTCGAGTAAAGAGAAATAAAAACCAAATCTTAAAACAGCTTCCCCCCACCCTTCCCCTTTTCCAAGGTCCAGCTTCACTCCAATTCCTCTTCCTCCTCATCCCCCGCAGCAGCACAGGGGGACAGAGAGTGGTCAGTTCATTATTTGCCTCTGCCACTCCTTCCTCCTCAGGTGAGGACTCCTCACACTCTTCCACTGCCCTAATGTGATCCTCCCAAGGGATGCAGTCCCTCAGGAACAGGCTGCTCCACTATGGGGTCACAAATCTCCTCCAGTGTGGGCTCCTCTCTCCATAGGCCACAGGTCCTGCCTGGAGCCTGTTCCAGGGTAGGCTTCCCACAGGGTCACAGCCTCCTTCAGGCACCCACAGCTCCACTGTGGGGTCCTCCAGGGGCTGCAGGTGGATCTCTGCTCCCCCATGGTCCTTCTTGGGCTCTGTGGGCACAGCTGCCTCTCCAGGGGCTGCAGGTGGATCTCTGCTCCCCCATGGTCCTTCATGAGCTCTGTGGGCACAGCTGCCTCTCCATGGGCTGCAGGTGGATCTCTGCTCCCCCATGGTCCTTCATGGGCTGCAGGGGCACAGCTGCCTCTCCATGGGCTGCAGGTGGATTTCTGCTCCCCTGTGTGTCTCCATGGGCTGCAGGGGCACAGCTGCCTCTCCATGGGCTGCACCAGAGGCTTGCAGGACAATCTCTGCTCCAGCACCTGGAAGATCTCCTGCCCCTCCTTCTGCACTGACCCTGGGATCTGCAGGATCTCTCCTTTTGCAGTTTCACAGGAGTTTTTTCCTCGTTCTTAACTCTTTTATCCCAGAATTGTTACCACCACCACTGATGGGCTTGGCCTTGGCAGGTCCATCTCAGAGCCATCTGGCATTGGCTTTGTTGGGCATGGGGAGCTTCTGACAGATTCTCACAGAAGCCGCTGCCCCCCACTAGCAAACCCTTGCTATGCAAACCCAATTTAAAAGATAACATGAGAAATTTAACAAACAGTCTAGACAAGTTGTATGACCAGTTAGAACAACTATTTTCTCTCAATGCAGTCAAACCTTGATTGCAAACTGCCAGAAAACTTCAATGGTGATACCACTTTTAATTTAATAAATTACCAGATGCATTCCTAGCAAAACTTGACATCAGATTCACTTGTATATGTAAGCATTCGGTTCATACATCCTCCTCCTGAGCGCTGTTTTATTCTTGGCTTGTTACAAGGTCCTGTGGATTTCTGGCTGAAGTTCTCACAGCAAAATTCAGCAATAAAGATTGCAGAGCCAGGAGATCAGAATCCAGCCACAGAAAGAATAAGAGTAAAATTAGCAAAACTATGCACTAAAACAGCTCTTTAGAAATTAAAATATTAGAGCTGTGGTCGCAGTCTGTAATGTCTCTACAGACAGTTGTAAAAATTCTTTCTACAACTTGGTAATGTGATATGCTATGACACAGGATGTGTGTTCACCATGTTCCTTGAAGGTACTTTTTTTAGAACCTGGTGGCACATGTTGTACAAGGACCACCCTGAGCAGCAAGAAATAGCTGGCAGCAGGTGAGACTCGTGCCTGAAAAAGCCATCTGTTCCTGTAACCTGCCTCAGCACTCCCCAAGCAGCATCCTCCCAACTCTGCAGGCAAAGGTGTGTGTGGTCTAATCCTTCACCACAACACCTCCCCGTGGAGGAGCTGTACATGCCCTACCACCCACCTGCTTAATGAGACCAGATTGCTCTTCAAGGTCACCAATGATTCCTTGTTCATTCAGTTCTCCGAAGGAAGAAAATAGACTAAAATTGCTTTAGTTCAGTAAGGGAGGATGCTGGTCAAACCCCAGTTCAACTTCACTGAAATATATTCAGATACTAATAATTCTATAAATTCTTGAAAAGCAACTTTTATTGAGATTTCTTTTCAAAGAGAAAAGCACAGGATACAAATGAGGTGGTGAGAAATAATAATGAGCACTTGCACCATCTCATGATCAGAATGATGCAAGAGATCATGCCTAGATGTAATACTTTGGAAAATGTAATCTACTGACTTGATTTCATCTATTATTCACCAGTAATAAAGATTGTATATGACAGTCGCAAGCAACTTAATTGAAACTAATTACTGAAACTCAGGAATGTTTGAAGAATCCATGTTAGTCAATTATCAAGATTGCTAAAGATAAAAGGAGTCCTGTACATGATTAATTTTTTTAAGAAGGTATTTTTAATTAAATTTATTCATGGACTAATTAGCAAACACACATATAATCTCTAAAATTTTATTCTGTTCAAATAATAAGAGCTATAATTTGGAGGATGCTAGTACACTCTTCATGGATAGCAAAGATATTGAACGCTGTTCTTGCTTTAAAAAAATCAGAGCAACCCTGTGTACAGAAAAGAAAAGTCACCATAATAGTGAACATCACAGACATTGCATAACGTTTGATCAGATGAATAGATGTATGTTACAATCTGACAGCATTACAATTACTGGAACACAGCAAACTTGTCACTTCATATTGCTCCATCATTTTGAAGCCCTGGAGCTGATGTTGTTTTATCTATTTTTTGTCCTTACCTTTTTTTCCCTGAGAAAACCACATGAAACCCCTATGGTTGCATTGTATTCCTGTTACTGTGCTGTATTGCAAATGCCAAGCAGGAAATCTGAAGTTTATTTAGGACACTAGTCAAAGCCAAGATGTAAAAATTGGGTTGTCATACAGGCATGAACCACAGAAAGCCGTGTCATGTAGCTTTAGGGAAGGCAACATCCACAACTCAGATGAGAGATCTTAGAGCCATCAGTGTCAGAACTCTGAATCTGTGAGCAGCAATAGCTGAAGTGGACAACAGAGCAGTGAGCAGTGTAAGGAAGGCTATTCAGATTGAAACAGATATTGAATAAAATTCTGGGATGATCAAAGGTTTTTTTTTTTATTATGGTATGATGTTCTGATTCTTTCCATTTTTTTATTTCCCTCAGAAAAACAAACTGTAATTATAGAAACTCCAGAGAGGGGCATCTAAAATGTTTAAGCAGCTGCCTTAGAAAGAGAGACAAAATATTTTGAAACCTCAAATTGCCAAGATGAAGACTGGAGAGTCATATGGTTGGGGTTTACAAAAAACATGAATTGTACATTAAGTTAAGATGGAAGATTAACTATATGGAGACCTCAGAAGATCATCTTCTGACCTCAGAAAATCATCTGGTCATACTTTCTGCTCAAAAAAGGACAACTTCAAATATGGAAGGTTGTGTAAATTTAGTATGGAACTGGCATTCATCAAGTCCATCTATATTACAAATAAGGAGCACTGAAACTGATTGGCAGTAAGTTAAAACAGATAAAATAAAGTCCTTTTTTACATAGAGAGTAATGAGAATTTCTGTTACGATGGGTTTTGCAGACTAATAAATAAAGCATGTTCAAGGAGCTGTTAGGCAAGTTCACAGACAACAGATGCACAGCCAGATTACAAAGGTGTATGCAGGGATGGACCATGTAACATCCCTAATCTAATTTTGGGAAACAGCAAGGGTGATGACCTGTAGAGAGTGGGGTTGCTCATGCTGTCTTCTCAAAAAGCATCTCCAACAGTCATTCTTGGGAACAGGATAGACAGAGTACTGAACATAATGGGTAATTTCTTATTGTTCTATTCTCTCCTGAGCAGCTGAACAGCTCTGTTGAAAAGCTTGTGTGCAAAACAGAAACTGTTTTTTGGTTTTGTTGATTTGGCTTGTTTCCTTTTTTTCCTGCCATGTCCTATATATGTCTGAATAAATATTCAGCCTGGAGCTTTAGAAACAGAACAGGCTTGCACGAGACTGTAGCATCACAGGTCCTTGTCCTTTCCCTGCATTGTTCAGGGCACCAGAAGCCATGGGGCTGGGATGATGTAATGCTGTGTTCTCAGCTGCAGGATGTGCAATGTCTCCCTGTCTTATGTAAGGTAGAAAGAACAGTGTATTCATCTCAGCTTTGCTATTTTTGTAAAATGCTCAAGTACCTGGTAGATTCTAATCCTAAATGTAAAGCAAATGGCTCTCCTGCAAAGATTTCTATCTCCTGTTATTTCCAAAATAATATCTTCAAAATTACTTTCCTGGAGGATTCAGTGAATATTTCTATATTATGAGATTTGTTCATTTCAATTTACATACCTAAACCAGATCTGCTTCTTTTGGTACAGCCTAATCCAGACTTGGACTGTCTTTCAGATATGCATTGACTTGCATCTTGATCAATAAGATTAAAGAGCCTGTTTCTTACCTTGTTCCAGAAAAATACTTAAAAAGCTGTGATAAATGTTCTGTGTCTCCAACTAAAAATGATATCTCTCCTACATGCAGATAAACAATTTCCTAGGCAACTCACAAAAAAATTACGTACAGAGATATTGCTGAAGATTTTAATCTCTTTAAAATATTCATGCTTTCTTTTAAGTAGTCAAAACTCATTCTAATTACATATGGGGTAAAGAATCAATTGAAAGACAAATCTTGCAGGAATTCTCAATACTGCCATGTAATTTTTAATGTAGTTTGTTTCCCAAATTGCTATGATGATGAGTTAAAGTCCAGAGTATTTTGTGGGCATCAGAGAGTACTGCTTAATATCATATGAATAGAATAATTAAAATAATCATCTAATTACTAATAACTCTTTTTAGGATGAGAAGCTAGGCTCAATTACTGACTAATGAAACACACTTCTATGCTGGCCAGGGGAATTTACAATGACTCTTTAGTGATCTCTTGATACATATCTTCAAAGGACACATAGACTCCTCAGAACGCAGAATACATGGGCATTCCCTGAACACTGGGATCTTTCCTTTCACTTTTCTCTCCTACCCTTGTTCCAGAGGAGAGGAGCCCTCCAGTGCTTACAGGAGTTTGCATTTGGATTGCTGGTGACCTACTTGAAACAGATGGAGAGAGAACAGCCTATTCTTATCCTCATGGTTTTGTGCTTCTCTCTGTAACAGGCACTTTGAATTCAAATCCTGCAATTTCTCTGTCTCAGACAGACCTCAAAAGTAGTCTCACATTCCAGAAAATGCTTTCAATAGCAGGCTGCACAACCCCCTGTTGGTTGTCACCACCTTGTAGGTACCTGTGGAAGTTCAAGCTGTGAATTCCATCTTCTGCCCAGCCCCTCTGCCAGGCTGCAGGCAGTGTCTGAGCCCAGCAGGCAGCAGGGTGCCTGGCCACAGACCTCAGTCCTGCAATGCCTGCAGCTCCTTTAGCTTCAGCAGCCACCCCAGCAGTACAAATCCCGCTCCCAGAGCTCTTAGCTGTCAAGTCTGCAGACTTTGCTACAGCAATGCATAATCTCTGAATATAGCCCATGGGCTTTGTTGACTTAAGTTTCCCTCTAGAACATCAGAATAACATCAGGTTCCTATCACTAAGGTCAACTACACTAAAGACAGTGAGAGATGCAGCCATTCCAGTCCTGTCCTGCACAGTGGTGCATATCCTAAAGACAGCTAGGCTGATGGTCCATTAGGGTTTTTTGTGCAAAAACTAACCTACAAAAAAAATCCTCAGTCCAGCTAAGTGAGGCATCATCAGGTGCCTCAGTGAAAAAATAAAAAGCCCATTTTCTGCAGGAAAGCTTGTCACAGATTCAGCAGAAGGATGTGCTTTCCTCAGCCCTCAGCCAGCCAGCCCCTGTAGGTTTTTAGCAAGCCCTGTTCTGCTGGAGGTGCCCTCTGGATTTATGTCATGATTTAAATCATATCTCACATATTGCTCAGTGCTCATTTTTTGGGTCAGCATAATGCTGTGGGGTTGGGGATTTTTTTCCTCTCTGTGATATCTATATTTTGAGTTGTCATTTTATTCTTTTTAGCTCAGCCTTACAAAGCCACACTGTGCACTTTTATAGCTCTGCAGATGTTACATGAGCCAATCTCCTCTTCTGCCTCCTACACTGCAGTTTCTACTCTGACCAACTGTTCTTGTTCAGCAATGTGTGTCCCACAGCCCTATGAACAAAATCAAAGCAGTAACCCTGAGGTGGTGTGGCTGTTCAATGAGTGATGCATCCATGGTGGTGGTCTTTGCCATCTGCCTAGGACGTGGGGAAGAATGATAAAGCTTCTTGTAAATTGATAAATCAGTGATCTGGGAACTGGTTGTTACTTTGTATTTTTAATGTTCCATTGGGAAAAGGTGACTTATAGTGGCCAGTTCTGCTTGTGTTCCCTTTTGATTTTTGTTCTCCTTGATCTCTGTCCCAAAACAAAAGGTCACTCATAAAATATCAGAACAAGTGAAGCTTTTTCTTCTCTCAAGATAAGAAGAAATATATATATATTTGGGGACCCTGGAGTTTTTTACCATATCACAGATGGCTTTTCACCTAGAGGTTCTGTTTGGACACCTGATATTTCTAGCCAGTAACTACTTATTTTGCAAAAATTTATTTGAATTAAAAAGGAAACAATTCTGGAGTTTGGTACCATCTAATGCAAGGATAGAGAACACTGATCTCTGTTTTTCAGACGAGCTTCGGGGAAAGTCTTGAGATGGTTTCCTGGGCTGTCTGAAAAGAGCCAAGGAAGCTGTTCAGCAGAACTAATTCCCTTCTAAGGTTTTATTCAGTTCATGTAATTAAAGAAGCACCAACCCAGCCCATGTAAGCTCTCCTGTGCACCCCAAGGTACCCACTCCTCCCACTGACCAGAGAGGCAGAGAAGATAACAGACTAGAACCTGAAAGCCTTAGAGTCAAGAGAAGGGAAGCCATGCCCTAAATTTCAGAGATATATTTTAAAATATTTCTCAAACTTAATTTGCGATTTCGGGCTCCATTATTTTGCGGGTGCATGACTGAAATTTACTTGGCGGTAATTCTCCTTGAATGGCCAACATTTCACAGCCTAGCCAAGGAAAGGAAAATGCTGCTTCTACTTCTCTAGGAGAAAAGAAATAACATATTTTCAAGATTTTTATAGAAAACCCTTGGAAATATTATTATTTTAATGCCTCTTTCTTGCATTAGCCACAAAAAGGTGGTATTAGAAATCACTCTCAAAAGTTAGCCACAGAACAGAAAATGAAAAGAAACAGAAGAAAAGAGAGAGCAAGCCCAGTTGCTTCTTGTATATTGCTTCCTTAAGGCCCAGGCATTATTAAATTCAAGATATGAAACAGTCTCTGCAAATATATTCCTGCAGAATTTTAAAATTAATAACAGCTTCTGCATTGGGGCAGACTACACATTCTGCCCATGGAAACTCCAGCTGATTTTAGGGCCTTTCCTATTATCCTGGTGTTCCCCCTCATGAGCAATCCCATATGTTAAAGAGGTTGAAAAATGGCTATACTGGTCTCTGCCACACTGAGCTCGTGCTGGTCTGGCCAGGTGGANCAAAAGACTGCAGCAAAATTCATCGCTGTACAGCAACTAGATAACCAGAGTCTTATTCTTTGTTCAGTGGAGTGAAAATCAGGAGCCCAGAGGCAAATGAGAAAGATAGCATCTGTCTTCTTCAGAAGCTTCAATTTCTGTGAGCAGGGCAGTGCTCTTCACACCTCTCTAAAAATGGGAGCTAGGACATCCAAACCAGCCAGGGCTTTGAAGGGTTTTGTTGTTCTCTTCAACTGAACACTGAGAATACAAAGAAAGCTATGAATTACTAGTTCATGATTAATTACTTTCTAAAGGGAGAAAAAACAAAGTAGGAGAGAATAAAAGAAAAAATAAAAAAGTTTGAAAATAAATATCTTCCTCTCTGCATCCATGGAAATTGCTTCTCCAGTGTTATTTTGAATATAGCAAATTTTGGAGTCTTCCTGATCTGCAAAGAATTTGACACAGCCCATTCAGGAGCCTTTGGAAAATCCTCATGGTCTTGCTGTGGTCGCCCCCCAATCTTCTCAGAAATTCCCTGGTCTCTGTGTCTCAGTCTATTTTTTCCTGTGGGTCATTCTCCCCCTCCCACCACATGCTGAACATCAAAAACATATTTCTTCTCTCTGCAGAACAGAGATCCAAACCTTTGTTCAGCTAGGACAAGCCTGACATTATAAAAGCTGGCAAACTGTTCCCAGTTTTATTCAGGATATCTTCCCCTCACCTCGTGCTTTACACGCTTTTCCATGCAGATGTCCAGGTATGTTTCACCTCATCAAAACACACACGCAGCAAAGGGATTTCCAAAGCACCAGATCTGATGTGGTGGGAAATGCCATCTTGAAGTGACTTTTCCTTTCCACTGACTACAGAGGGAGACACAGAAAACCACACTTCAGGCCCAAGTAGTACATTGCTTTGTCTAACATTAGAGGAGATTAACTTGTGCCATATTACTTAAATAATGACACCTCAGCATGAAAATTAGTTGCATTTTATGCCATATTGGCTCCCCATCCCTTAACCAGTCATTTTCAAATCTGAAGATCCTTCCAGATACATTTATTATCTCAGAGGTTTAAGTACAGGTCTGCCATAACTAGGAGGATCTTTTGCAGCATATGGCTTTGATTTGCACATCTTGCACATATCCTTGAGAAATCCTGCCTAAGCTCAAACACTGAGGTGTGAGGAATGTGGTAATTTGAGGGCACATATGCAAATATGACAAACTGTGGTGGCACCTCTCCTTTTGACCCACGCTACAAGGGTTGGTCCTCAGAACGTGCAGAATGTGGAACGAGGGTTCCCTACACAGGTAACCAACCCTATGGCACCCTAAGCAGCACAGGTACTTAATTTGGTCTGGTGGTTCCTCCCAGGGACAGAAATTGCATCTAATTCCTCACCAAGTAAATTCACGTTTTCTCAGGAACAAGGTGTCCTTTAAATTGAGTCTGATGTCATCAGAAGTGTCAGATTATGCCCTTTTCTGAATTCTCTACAAATCCATATCCCACACAGAAGATTGTCCAGTAAGGCCAACTTTTTAAATTCAGTAGGATACACCTATAGGATAACAAGGAGAACCTTCTTTAAATGTTAAGTTCAACAGGAGTTTTACTTTCTGTTATGAAAAAAATTTTCACCTTGGTCTAATCTTCCACTTGCAGCTTCCCCAAGTGTAACAGCTGCCTATGTCTATGCTACAATCACAGACGTAATTAATCCTCATTCTGGATTCTCCCTGTCCTATTCTGCTGAGAGACCAGATAAATTGGATTAAACTCCAATTGAGCTCCTCAGATTAAAATTGTTGCAAAAAGTCATGATGATTGACCTTCCATGGCCACAGCTGTGTCCATTTTATCCTGGTGCAAGACCTCTTACCTGACAGGTAGATTTTCATTCCTTTTCTTCCTGAGGGCTTCAAAACAGTGATTTGGCCACACACATTAAAACAGATTTCTGATTCTCCAAATTCTTGGTTTTTTTGTGAAAATTACCCTGCATCTTCCATTTTTACATTATTTCAGTTAATTTGTTTACTTGCTAAAAGACCCAGAGAGAAAAGTTGATTTTTAGGGCTCTTAGTCTACGTACTGTGAGATCTGAGAAAAATAAAATGAAATTCAAGTTGCTGTTCCAGGGTTTAATGAAATACCCAAAGCAGAGCAATTTCCATAGAGTGAGTGAGTGTTGTGCATCTCTGCACTTACAGCACTTCCCTACATATACTCTTTCCAGCTCTTCAGAAAGTCTCTCCTTAATGTGCAGAGATTTCCTCCCATCCCCCTTGAACTCCCTCACCATTTGCTGTGTACAGATTCTGCTTGAGGGAAGGTTTGGTTTTGTGTTTTCTGTTGTTTTTCTTTTCCTCTGCTTTGAACACTGAACTCCAGAAGAATCTTAAACAGCAGCACCAAGCAATTCTGCAAATTTTCACTCATTTTGTTGCTTTTATTTTGCCTAGACTTTTCTGAGGTATCAGGCATCAGAAGCTCATCAAGGTTTGCAGAGAGCAGAACACTCAAGGGTTAAGCATTTCAGCACTGAGCTCTGTAGTGCAGAAGATTTTGTAGATTTATCTTCAGGCAGAGTGAACTCGAGTTCCCTATAGCCTTTTCTAAAAGGCTGTAAAGGACATGCAGTTTGTGAGATTCTGATAAACAAGAAAAGCTATGTACTAAAAGCTGAGCCATGAGGAAATATGAATGGAATGGGAATACAGTTAGAAAATAAATCTAAGACCAAAATCAAACAGTTCTGCAATGCTAAGATATATTTGATCAACATAAATAAAACCCCATTTTCAAAACTCTGGATATGTTTTTTCTTGGTCATGATCTTCTGTAATAAACACCTGAGAAAGAAACACCAAAAAAAGGACGTAGTCTCTGATGAGCTAAAATACAGACATATTGGTCCCCAGTTCTGGACAGTCATGTTTTTAAATACACCTGCCCAAATAATTCTCAAGAAATACCAGTACAAACAATTTCCAGCAAGCTGTGTGATCAGCTAGAACAGATGGGGCTGCACAGCGACTT
>WBNQ01083202.1:1691-26967 GCA_013401375.1 Spizella passerina | reverse complement strand
AAAGTGAGAAGTACATTGTAATAGATGTTTAATTTGATTCTTTCACATGAGCCATTTAGACTGGTACATCTAAATTTTTCTTATATTAATTACTATTACACATGTGTCAAGGAAGAAGCCCAACTGATTAACTTTTGTTTTCTTGTGACTCTTCATATTCTTACATTTAATATCCTTTTTCTCCATTTACTCTAAGTTTGAGGTAGGGATAAGGCCTAATGACTCATTCTTACAACTGACTATAAAATACTTACTCCACTTTAATGGAACCACCTGCAGAATATAATATAATTTATTGCCAGAAAGATTATTAAAAATCAAACTTTAAGTGCCTTAGTCATGTTCAAGACTTGCTTTTGCAGATAGACAAGAAAATCCATTCTCTAGGAGGCTTTTTGAATCCCAAAATGCTTTCCATGAATTACTTTTCCAGTGGGCCTTCTAATATGCCACAGGAAGTTATAAAATACTGAAAATACCTAATTCTTAAAGCATATATCAGTGTGCAATATTAATTAATTTCTTAGGTGTTCATACATATTCTGAGATACTTGAAAAAATGAAACTTTATCTTGTTGCAGGGACAGACAGGACAAATGGAGAGAGGGAAGGGAATTTTCCATTATTCTCTGGGGATTCCTTTCATCCTGGAAAAGGGATTTGTACCATATAATAGCATTAAATCACCTGTCCCTGCAAGTTAACTCATAAAACCCAGGCTGTTAGAAAGGAAGGTTGTACACATTAAAATAAATTGAAAGAAAAGGTTTTTAAAATTACTCAGTTAAATGTAAAAAAAAATTGCTGTAAAATACTCTTTTGTCCCATGTTTCTTGAGGGCACGAAAAAGTGAAGAAAAGCAGAAAAGTGTAATTGTTTCTATGAATTCCTACTCACTTAGGGGTTTTTTCCTTAGGAAGAAAGGAGCTTTTCCTTGGCAGAAATTAGTCCTTCCCCATCCTTTGCACCTTAAAAACTGCTGGGTATGGCCCCACATTAGTAAAGCCTTGCTTATGGCAGCTGACAGATTTAAAATGATTTAGCAAGCTCATTTCACCATTGCATTTCACATAATGTCATTAGATGACACACTTATTAGCATTCAAGTTTGGCAACTATTTGGAAAAAAAAAATCTGCCATGTCTAATGAAATGTAATAGTTATAAGAGAGGTTTAATTCACATGCTGCACCATAGCAAGGGGATTCAGCTCCTCTGGAGGAGAAAATTAATGAAAAGATTTAAGGATGGTCTTCAAATCTTGGAAAGGTCAAGATCTCAGGATATTTATCTTAGGACCCCCTGAAAAGGCAGGAAGTCACATTAACACATTATTCCACAGTAGATGGGTTATCTTGCATTTTCATTTCCAAATGGAGAAAACGAAGCAATTCCTGAACTGATGGTCTTTTAAATATTTCTGTTTATTTTCTATGGATGATGGTTTGATATTACAGAATTCTGTGTGCCTTCAGTTTTAGCTTCAGTCACTTTATTTACAGTGAAATTGGGAAACACATTTTGCTTTTTATTTATGTTGGGACTGGTGACTATGTTTGCCACTTGTCTTGAAAATAAATGTGTTTTTTAAAGCATTTAAACTCCACATTTGCTAAAGACAAGTATGTCTGTGCTTCTTCAGAGCAGCCAAGCACATCCCAGCCACAGCTCAAAGCCAGAGGTGATGGCTTTGCAGTCCAGCTCTGCTCCCTGCAGTGGAAACAGGTTTGAAGGAGAATACTTCATCCCAGAGAATGGAAAATAAATGTTGGTGGCAGGCAGCAGGTGCAGGAATATCTGTGCCATCAGGTGAGCAGAAATGCAGATCTAGCATGGTAACTGAGATGTGATGCTATTTTGGCTGTCTCCAGTCGTGGGGGATTCCTCAGCCTGCCTTCCTCTCACTGCTGGCGCAGCCCAAAGCAACTGGGACAAATTAAATGCACGAGGTTTTGATGACTGCAAGAGGGAAACTCATGCTGAGGTTTCGATTTTCTCCCCTGCCTTCCATCCTGACCACGCATTTTGCTTCAAAGCTGCAGCAAGCTGGTGAGTGATTTGTTTCCAGATGTTTGATTCAATGTCTTTTCCCTCAGTAAAAAGATTTTAGCATGTCCTAGAAGTAGCTGACAAGTTTCCCAAATGTTTTTTTCCACCATTAAATGGCTTGTAGAATGCCTTGTTGGTAAATGTGGAGTCTTCCAAACTTAGATCTGTGTCCAGTCCAATAATTCCTTCTTTCCAATAACTAAATATGCCCATCAACTCTAAACAGCCAACCAGACACATGAGTCAACAGAGAAATTGTGAACAAACACTGCCATACCACTATCCCATGTCAGATGGTACATGGAAAACCTTAAATATAAAAGATGCCTTCTTACTACCTATAAAAAAGTATTTTTTTTTCTTGGACACAGCTACTTGCATGGGATGGAACTCATGTCAATGGGAAACAAAAGGTTCATTTTACTACAAACAGATTAATTTTTTAAGAATATGTCTAAGCACGTTACATGCTTCATGTTCACAAATGACCATAAATTTGTGCAGAGCTGGCAAGATTTTAAATGTACACATTTTTGTAACCCTTCCTGACTGAAATATGGGTGTGGATAGATATCAGAGGGAATCAGAGGCATAAAACTGTTGTGTTCAGAAAGCAGCAAGCAACTTTCATGCTGGAGGGACACAGAGAACTGTCTGAGAGAGCTCAATGCTGAAAGTGTTCACAGGTGCAGCTGCTCTTTCACAAGGCCTAGGAGGAGGTACAGAGATCATGTTCCTGTCACAGTGGATTTGAAATCTTGCACATTTTTGGCCTAGTTCTGTTGCATTCACTGAAGTTCATTGTCAGTCTCATTTCCACAGCCCCTCACAAATCCTAAACCTAAGAGCTGGATGGTAATCTCACAGGAACCATCCAGTCTCCTGCTGTCATTGCCAGAATTATTTTGTCATGTCTCAGTTTCATCTGGTTCCCCACCCAAATCCTGTTCCTGTCATGTTTGGTGTCCCCAACTCACAGCTGGCTTCTCCTGATTGTGGTGTTGTCACATTGTGCTAGGACAAGGTTCCTGGGAAGCACTGGCTGGAAATACAACTCCAAGAAACAGGGAGCTGCAAAGCCTTGACTGGCAAGGAGAAACCCTTCCTGGTGTTCCTTTTCCCACCATTTAAACGAGAGGCATTTCCAGATGTCATGGCCAAGAACCTGCTGTCTCAGAGCTTAAAAATAAATGTTTTTTGTCAGCTTGTTTGCAATGCCCCAGTGCTGGTTGATCAGCAGGAACTGTGCTCAGATGTGATTCTTGCATAAGGACAGCGAGCAGCACCCTCTGGCAGATTGGTGTTTCAGACCTCTTCCCACCAAAGGACTAAAATCCTTGGCTGAAGTCCAGGAAGCATGTTCCTGCTCATGTTTATGGATATTGGCATGTTTAGACCACATCAAGGGCTGGGCCAATGTTTTAATTGTGGTTAAGTGTGCAAGATGACCCAGAGAATCAGTCTTTGCATGGGGAGAAAGCTGTTCTGAATTGCTCAAAGTCATGTCTTCCATTTTACCTGAATCAGATTATCAGTCTGTTTGCCTTCCAATACCTCACTCCAAACCTGGGGCAAAAATAGACTCCAAGCCTTACACATCAAGATTTCTTTTACACTTTCCTTGGATGCCATGAAGTAATTTTAATTTTTTTTTTGTTGCCTTTGGGTTCAGCATAAGGAGAAGTAGTCCCACTTGGCATCTGTCAAAGCATTTTCCTCTGAGAAATCTGCAGGGCTGTTACCCAAAATTCTCTTCACACATTTGCAGGGCTCTGCACTTGTCCTTGCCTCCAAGAAATAATGATTGATTTAGAGGGCCAGCTCTGTGCTCTGTGTTTAATTAAAGCCTACACTGCCCTCCTTTTTGCTATACTGTCTTCCATGTCCCAGAACCCTTTACAGAATGTATAGTTGGTGTTGTAATTGAAACCTTCCATTCTGGGACCTTGTTTTTTACTACTAACCACTGGGTTTTCACCTTTAGAGCAAAGTTTTGCTATTCTTAGAGTCCCATGACTTATGTCCTAGAGTACAGACTTCACCCTTCCCTCTCAAGGCTTCCTAACTTTCCTCCCCTGCCAATTTTCTGACTCTGAGTGCCTTGGTACACTGCTCTTGCCTGGATATGTGTGGCATGCTCATGGTTTTATGGCCATGAACCCCATCTTTCCAGATATTCCTGTGCCTGTAGCTCCTCAAAATGCTTCTCTAGACCCTCAGCAGCAGTCACAGCATTTCTAGTCTCATGTTTCTTGCAGAGGTCCTTGTTTTTAATGCTGTACTGTGTGTCCTGCCTTGCTGCAGGGCATGCCCATAGCATTTTCCCCAGGTAAAGGAATTTATCAGCAGCTATTTAGCCAAGGTGTGTTGGTGTTCACTGAGTGCTGCTTCAGGAACGTTTCTCAGTTTCACAATGCTGATGTGGCCATGTGAAGGGGTGCTCATTCTTATCCAAAGATTTGCTGGTGAGTAATCTTTTTTCCTTCACCAAGCAGTTTATAAAGTTTGCCCATTTGTGTTATAAACAGACCATGACAAAACAAATTTGATATTAAGTGATGCTTTAAAGAGGTCTACATATCAATGAAGACTTCTAGTGCGTTTTCCATACGAATATATTTATTATGTATAAATCTGAATAGTTGCACACACTGAATACCTAAAGGAAAGCAACTCAGCTTTAAGGATCAAATTTTTAATAGGTGTCCAAGTAACCCATGATATTCTTCCTTGCATAACTTGGGTTCTCAGAGGCAGACGGGTATCTGTGGGGTAGATAAGCATGTGTTAAATGTCTGTATTTACAGACACAAAGGTACCTCTGAAATGCATCAGTGGAGGTTTGAGGCTTAGGTGAAGGTTACCTCAGGCTAATGCTGCCATTCTTCAAAGCCACCTCCATAAAGAGGTCTGAGAAAACCAATTTGAATACAAAGCCTTTATTAAAAATAGCATTTATGGTATTTATATATTATCAGGCTCCCTCACTGAGCACAATATGTGTAACTTAATCCATTTTTCATCCACTTTTATCTTTGTCCTCTGTAATCTGGCTCATTTCTTCAGTGTGGGGAAAAATACAGTGAGTCAATCTGCTTCACCTTCTCCTCTAAATATAGGATCTGTTTAATGCAGCAAAAAGAGTAAAGCCAACAATGGATAAATATTGACACATTTAAAATGCGTCAGAAATCCTTCCTCTCCAAATATCCCATAATTTTGAAAAACTAACTCTAAAAAATTATACTATGTGGAAGACAATTTGGATTTTTCTCCCTTGACTTGCTAAATGAGACCTTTCCTAATTGCAATGAGCACAGTTCAAATAATCTGGAAAACCAATTTGATTTTAAAAAATTGGTTTCATTTCACTAATTTAAATGAAATATTTGAAGTACCAAAAGCTTAAATAGGAGAATGCAGATTTAAATTAGCATAGATGCTATTAGTAATAGAATATAAATTTGCAAATCACTGACAATGAGGATCATGCTTCTTTATTAACTCAGCAGGATTTAGACCTAAGTTGAACAACATTATTTGATGTGTGTGCTCAACACACTGACAACTTCAAGGTGTGATTTGAACAAACTGAATTGGATGTCATAAAAATGTCATAACATTTTTTTAAGGGGAATGTTGTTTATAATTCTATTTTTTAAGGGTGGCAGAAGAATCTTTGGTGACTCTTTCAGTTGTTCTATATTAAGGATGGCTGTTTCTCAACAGTAATGACTAAATCTTTTTTTTTTTCTTCCTGGGTGAAGTAATCCAAAAATACCTGGCAACTGTGAAGAACGATGTGACTGAGATTCCACCTTCCCTGGGATTTTGCTTCTGTAGTGACAGTAATTAATAATTACGAAGTCATTAGGATTAAATGGGAATGTCACATTGATGTTATTATTAATGAAGCAGGTTCTGCTGGAGGTGACAATGTGCCTCGCTTACAAACCAGCGTGATGACAGCCACTACATATTTCTGTGGCAACTGGTGTGGTCCAAATTTTCTATGCTCCCAGGAACAGCAGCAACACGTGTTGGAGTCATCTGGCTCTATAATCAGAACATGGATGTAATTACAGACACGCACACACTGCTCTGACTCCGTGCCCACGAGTCCTGCTGCTGCTGCTCTCTCCCTGCAGCACCTGGGGCCAGCTCCCTGGGCAGGGAATGGCTTTATCCTGGGGTTTTGTCCCGTTCTGGAGCTGGAAACACTCCCTGTTCAGCCATGAACAGGAAAAGCCTGGGTTTCTGAAACACTTGTGCTGCATTTTCCTAACTCTGCCTGTGCTCGTCATCCCTGCTCCCTCCCTAAAGCTGTGCATAAAAGCAGGCATTGGGTTCAGAGTATTTGGGAATCTGATTTCCTGAGCTGATTGTAATTCTAATAGAGTTAATAATGTTTCTCAGAAAGCCAAATTACCCAACTAATTATTATATATTTATAGTGAGATAACATTGAAGCTGTCAGCAGCCAGCGATGCTTTATTTATTAAAAACGAGCACAGTTTCTGCACTCCTCTGCTTGCCTTTAAGTGGTGGCTGGTTTAGCTTTGTTTTATTTTAACTGCACAGCTTCTACTAATCTACTTCTCATTAACAGCACCAAGGCAAATCCTTTCTTTCTGCTTTGGCTGGCAGTTTCAGAGCTGCCTGTACATAGAGTGCAAACAAATTTTGCCTCATTAATACCAACCACCCACCTCTTGTGCATCTGATGAATCTGCCTAATCCATGGTGTTCAAGAAACACCTATTGCCATGGTGTAGTCACATTTCCAGGGAGTTACTTTTCGTGGCATGGGTGGGTCTCATGGAAATTTTGGAAGAAGCTCCTTAATGAGCTGCTGGGGGATTTAGTGGTGGTAACCCTCTGGTGGGAAGGCAAAATGCTGGAGAATGTAACCAGCCCGCGTTTATGGGAGAACAAGGAGAAAGTGCAAGTGTGAAATTGGTGAAAAAAGATATTGGTGGGGAGATGGAGCCTTGCTTGGACCACTGCTGCAGTCCCCACCACCCTTGTGTACAGCTCACATCTGACTTTGGTTTATGTCAATAGGATTATGAAGCTGTTGATACACATGAATGCTGTTACCTCCAGTAATAAGATGCTGAATTAGTAGTAAAATACTTAATCTTATTCCACTGAATTTAATGCTGTGAGTACAGTGCAAGAGAAAACACAGACAAGTCTAAACTTCCTTGGAAACAGACATTTAGATATTGACTTCCCTTAAAGGCACCTACTTGACTCCCAGGGATTTCTGAGATCTGGGACACTTGTCAAAGGTGGGAAATTATTGTTTTCCTATGTTGGCAATGGCATTAATGAAGGTCTTAATGTGGACAGTTAATACAGTGGCTTCATATAGGGCCATAATTTATCATTGTTAATTAGAAAATCTTTGAGTTTATTTTCTATTTTTCTGACAAAACCTGACAGAACTTCTGATAAACGTGGCTTGAATCAGCTTGGTTTGATTTACTGTAAGAGTAATAGTGATTAGTGGTGAGAGGGGAAGAGAATAAATAGCTGCTAAAAGCTGCAGAAAAACTCAGCAGATATGATACTGGAGCCCCAGGCACCGAATGGATTCTTACCCCTTGAGAAACACAGATTAATCTGAAAACAGTTACAAAAGTATTTTAAAATGAGGCTCTCAGCAACGAGATGGAAAAGCTGTTGATGTCATGGATACACTCTGATTTCTAGTGCATGTCTATCTGCTGTACAGGCAGCTTCCTCAGTTATTTTCAGACTACTTTCAATCCTCTCCTTTACAGTAAGATTGTCTTTGCCATGGTGACTAATGACTTTTTCCTACGTTTGTCAAGGTTGATTTCTGTGCTGCCCTTCTGTCTCACTTCACCGAGTCTCTAGTGAGCCACTGAAGGTTCCTTCTCACACTGAGAATTATTCCCCAGCCCTTGGATAATGTGTGAGACACAGCTTCAAGTATTTCCACCACTGACTGTGTCACCTGAAGGGAAACTTAACCTGCACCAGCAAATACAAAAATCCCTTTAGTCCCAGCACTTCTCCAGCAATTCACACCTGACTCCCACCCTGATAATTTAATCTGTGGAGGCTTCAGAACTCTATTTATCATCTCTCCCTCTTCTCATTTACAAGACAGCTAAAGTTATCTCCACCTCCTTCTGCCTGGGTCCCATTACCCCCTTAATCCATTTAAATCCTTCCATTATTTTTTTTCTCCCTCTGCTAAATCCTCAGCTTCAAGGTCCTATGTGCCACTCCTGAATGTTTCCAAGAATATTCAGCACTAAAGCACTGGAGTGGTTTTTGCCAAGACTGAGTAGAGCCTTGCTGGCAGTTAATCTTTGGCTTTTTTCCTGCTGCTTATGACTGTGCAGCAAAATGGACTTTGGGCTTTTTTTCCAGTCTTCTTCCAGGGTCAGGATCTCACCTATGGGGAAGTGAATAATGATTGGACTCGATGATCTTAAAGGCCTTTGCCAACCTAAATTAATAAATCTGTCAATGGGTCTAACTGGTAAATTTGTTTAGTTGAACACAGCATGTCAACAATAGACCAGTTCTGTTTGTTTTTATTTTTTTTTTCCCAGAGGAACTGTACCATCAAATTCATGCTTTTTACTCTTTTAACCTCAACTTCATTTGTATTTTTTAGACCTTTTGTTATGAGACTTGTTTCCAAGAGTGAGCTAAAATAAGATGTGTGTTGCTCTACATCTAAATATCCTTTTGGGCAGTGTACTCCATAAAACAATCTCTTAAACTCTCTGCTGCCTCAGCCAGGCCTTTACCCCCTCTCCCAGGTTCCATTTCAATTGTCTGTGTTGTAAGAACATTAAAAGGATTTTATGAAGATGACACATGCATGGAAACAGCCAGAACCCAAACCCTTTGATCTTGTCCTGGATTTTGACTCCAGTTTGGATTTCTACAGCGTGCTAATGCCCCAGAGAAGAGGCAGAGAAGGCAATGCAAGCTGAGTGGTAGGAGATCAGCTAAGGGAAGATGCTCAGGAAGGCACCAGCACACTCAGGGCTGATGAAGAGCTCTCCCAAAGCTGTCATCGTGTTTGTTTTCCAGGTTCCCTGGCACTGACTGGGCCAAACCAAACGCTACTGAAATCCAGACTCCTTTGGAAAAGTCTGCACCTGTCAGTTCAGGGGAGTTTTTTGTCCATTACCAAAAAATAAGGAATTTGTGGAAGCTGTTCCTGTTATTGATATTACTACTGCTTTTCTGGCTTATGACATTTCATAGGAACTGCCAACAAATATCCAAACTTAGTATCTGCCCTGAATCAATTTAATGCACTTTCTGAATCTCTCCTGAATTGCCTTCACCTTCTGGAGTGTCAGTAAATCACATGGCTTATGTGTTTGGTAAGTGCAGAAATAACTGGTTTTGCCATTATGACACAGCAAATTCAATTTTACTTCAAAAATCCCTGATTTTTCTTTTTCATGTGGGAAAATAGCAAGTGGAAAAGTTGATTGCTTTGATGCAAGTATGTGTCAAAAGTTTTGGGTTATTTTGTTGTGTTGCATGAGGAAACATAATTTGATTCTTTCTTTTTCATTCCCTTTAAAAGGGATTTTTTTGGATTCCTAAAATCCATTAGAATAAACAGTCTGGATGATGAAAAACAGAGCGGGTTCCTTATTTAGGGAAAGGGAATGAAATTCTGCTTATCAAATGACACTAATGACCAAACTAAATTCACTTCCACACAAAATGCACATGCTGTTTTTCAATCAACATTAATTTGTCTTTCTCATTCTATTTTCAAAGTCTAATGGGACATTTCTAAGGATATATTTTAGCTGCCTCTTCTAGATTCAGAAGATCTGCAATTAATCTAAGCAAACTTATCCAAAATATGCTCTAAAAATTCTTCATCTCACTGCGTCTCATCTGTGTTTAGAAATGTGTTAGAAGGGGACTAATCAAGTGGTTTCATAGATGCAGTGAAACAGATTAAAAATCTTTCATATTTACCCCTGTTGATTACAATTTGTCATGAATAATTTTATTTTCTCAGTCTACAAGAGTTCAGTAGCCTCAGCCTGGGAAAAAATATAGTTTACATTGCAATTTTTTTTAGGATTATGCTGATTACTTGTATTTACTAACTTTGTGAGTACAAAAATGATTTTGAACAGTATGACTATTCAACCAGACCTTGGTGGAGCAGTGGAAGATGCTGAAACAGTTCTGCAGGGGCAAAGGCCACAGGTGTCCTATGAGGAATTTTGCCAGCAAGGGCCACCAGGACAGCTCTGAACTTGCTCCTTCTGCTCCTGGTTCCTCCAGTGCTCCCTGTTCCTTAAGGAAGGCAGATCTGCATTTGCTATTTTGAGCACACTTTATGCTAAGGAACGAAGATGGGCATGATTGCATTCCATATTACCTTCCAAAGTGCTGGTAAGTCTGGAAGCTGAGCTCAAAGATAACCCAAATTTGCATTTGGTAGATGCAGCACCCATACAGGTAAGGGGATGGAAGGCAGGATGCTGCACAGAAAACAGGCTGGCTGGGTGAGGTTTGTTTAAAAGGATGGGCAAAATGAAATCCTGCCATTTTCTCACTTCTGAAGTGCTGATTACAGAGCCCCCACAAACTGAGAAGGAGGACAGCACTCAGAGCTAAGTGACCTGGGCAGCCTGCCTAAGGATTGCAGTGGAGTGCCTAAAAAGCACAAATTCACAAATAACACGAAACTCTTGAGCCAGGGTGAACTAGAGGGAGAGAAAATGTGTTAAAATGACTCATTATAGTATCACAGTGTGCCTTCTTGCATAAAAGCTTCTGAGCTACTACAGGCTTAGGGAAGAAGTTTCTAAGAGCTTATACAGCAAAAAGTGTTTTGGTTATTTATTACTCCTGGTTTAGCCTGAAGAGTTTATGCTGATTCAATAACATCAGTCAAACTTAGCTGGTTGGAGCAAGTTTGTGCCTATCTTGTGGTACTGAAGTGGTACAAAATATTTTGGCAAACTTTACTTTAGCTTGCCACTTAACCAGGCATAAGAAAGGAGATAGGAAAGATTTACTATTTTTATTGTACTGATGGAGAAATAGAAGCAGGTAAGGTGACATGAGTTGCTCAAGATCACAGAGCAGGTCAGGGCAAGTGTTCAAACACTGCCTGTAACACAAACAGATAAAAACACTGAGATTATGTGAGAAATATACATATATATATATTTACTTACGTTATTTGTACACAAAATTTCCCAAAGTTCACAGCTTATTCATGTGGCACATAAAGCAAATGTTTTGTTAGGTTTCACTGGGTTTATACAGAATCTTGTGCCAGCACAATGTCTTTTCAATTGTAGTTATTCTGCATATTCACATGTGAATCAGTTGCCTAAGAATGTAACAATTTCTTTCATGCCTGATCTGAGAATGGACTAAATATACTTCTGGACCAACTCACATCAAAAGTCACTTTCATGATTTAGTTTTCTCTTTTGACTTACTGCTATGGATTTTTTTTTTCTTTCTACTCCACAGACATTTTCATGCCATCACTTAACACTAAATTCTTCCCTTCCCAAGAAACAGACAATTATATTTTCATCCAACAGGACAACTTATCAACTGCAGCACCTGTTTTCAAGAATATCAATTGCTCTGGTGTTAATTTTGGCCAGCCTTGTGCATTGTCAACTGTTATGAAATGGAATGGTGATGTTATACCACAATTCATATTGCACAAATATTGGGTAACGTGTTACTTCAAGGCAGGAGGAAGCTGATGCAGATTCATGTTCCTGTACACACAGAAGTATTTAAAATTAGAATGACACAGGCTGGACAGACCACAGCACTCCAGAGCACTACACCAGCATGCATTTCTTGGATACTAAAAGCAGTTGTTTGGGATTTTTTGGTTTTTTGTGTAGCTGGCTAAAAATTGGGATGCATTTTGCAGACACCCAGCTAAATCCTTGCCCAGTAAGTATCAGAGGTTGAGCATCAATTATTAATCAGAAGATTCCTATCTTCCTCCGTGAAGATGCGTGTTTGTGTGTGTATAAATATTACACATACATATAAAAAAGATGCTGCAGCAAATCTTTAAAGCCAATGCCTGAGTTTTGCACAAGAAGTGCCTCGAGGCCTATTGACTAAATTTAGTGTGCAATTGGGAGGATGGTGCTCTCATGTCAGCACAGAGCAAGAATAAAAGCTGCTCCTGAAGGAATTCAGAGCATTTGGACTGATCCCCTATTTTGAACAGTCACCTGGCAGAGTGTTTCCTTGACAGAGTAGCAGTGAGGAGCAATGGTACCAACAGGATGACAGGAACACGCAGCAGTAGATATCAGCACAGTTATAACTACATGTCATCCAAATTATGGACAGCAGGTCTTTTGAGTGTATCTTAATTCTGTTATTAAGCTGCAAAATGAACATCCAGCACTGCTGGGTATTCAATGCACACATGTATTTTTGTACAGAGGATGAGGATATGTGGATGCAAACCTCCTGCTTTCCCTTTTCTGTGCCTACAGGACAGACCCTGGCCCCTGTGTCTCAAGGGACAGAGAATTGCCTTTTCTAACCCAAAGCACAATAGCCATTCCTCAAACAAAATGCAACTAGATTATGTTGTGGTGGCAGTTCTGTAATGACCTAGAAATGAATGCTGTCAGCCTGGAAACTGGAACTATTTCCTTTTCAGGGAAAATGTGAATTCAGCTCCCTCCTCTCCTGGCCAACTGTTCCAGCCACCACATGATCCTATCCCAGATCTTTTGTTTAATTTTGTTTCAACTTAGTCATTCTTGCATCCTTTGTTCACAGAGCTCCAGTTTCAATAGATGGGATAGATAGTACTCCTACCCAAATTACCTGGTAATGAGGAAGGGTGAGGAAAGAGCTGAAAGGAACTATTATGCTTCCTGGCCATATTCTTATGTAAAAGAACACTATTACCTTCATCTATTGAAAATCGAAATTGTGAGTGCAAGTCCCTGATAAGTAGAGGGAAAAAAAAGGCCCAAAAAAACCAACCTGCATTACGTTCCTCTTTAAAAAAGAGAGAAGGAACAGGATGGTCAGCCTCACTCAGTTCCTGAGGAGCTCAGGAAGCACATCCTCTTGGAGTTCATTCCCAAGTACGTGACTAAGTGACCAGCTGACTCTGGAGGATCAAATAATTGTGAATAAGAGCTAAGCTAAGCTTTCTGAGGCCTTTGACATCCATCCCATTTAGGAGCTGAGGGATTCTGACCTGGGGCATTGGATGACCAGGGATGGATGGATGGATCAGAGACTGGCTGTGGCTGCCAGACTGGACACGGGCCACTCAGGAACAGGACTTCCAGGTGATTTTGTGGAGGCATGGTATATGATACTGACAGTCCCAAGTGCATCTCAGCCTAGACAGAATTTAGGACTAAGACCTGAAACATCAATATCAGAGGAATGCTTTTGCCTGAATACTTCACGTGATAAGATTTTCACTATTTGCTTGGGAAATTATAATTTTTTATATTTATGTTCCTATGTTAGCCTAAGTCTGCACTATCTTTATTTACCATCAACCTCCCTAATTTTACCTGTCAGAGAATGAAAGCACCTGAATTAAAAGATAATGATGCACGAAAATCAGTGACTCCAAAGTTACAAAAGCAGTTAAAACGACTGCTCCGTGGTTAAGCAGATAATCACGCCTCAGGCCCACCCTTGCAAAACATTTCTGGATGTGAATCACCGCCTGCCCCAAGCTCTCCCACAGAGCAAACCAAGGATGCTCACACGGGATGGATCAGATCCTGGTGGCTCCAGATGTGATCCGTCATGTTCTGCTGTCCATCAGGACTGCCTGCTTCCACACCCAAAAAACAATACAGTGAAACTGGTGAAATAACTCAACAGCACGGAGCAGCCTTTCCTAATACTCTGCAAAAGATGTGGCAAATCATAAAAGATTTTTGCTGAACCCAGCCCCTCAGGTTTTTCCATTGTTACTGCAGACTTCTTAATGTTTCAATTTTTTGTGCAATCTTTTCACTCAAAGTTTCTTCTTTTGTTATCCTTAACCAGTTAAATACAAAACCATACCTAAAATCATGCACAACACAAGCATCCCATCATTTAAAATCAGGTGCCTCGGTGTGGCTCAGATCAGCCTCAGGTTTTTCCATTGTTACTGCAGACTTCTTAATGTTTCAATTTTTTGTGCAATCTTTTCACTCAAAGTTTCTTCTTTTGTTATCCTTAACCAGTTAAATACAAAACCATAACCTAAAATCATGCACAACACAAACACATGAGGCTCAGATCAACCAGGAAGGTTCCCATAGCTTCAGACCACTGAAACAAAAAGTACAGAGAGTTTTTGAGCTGTTTTTTTTTTTTCCCAGATAGGAAATTTTGCTCTGTTTCATCTTCTTTTAGGCCTTATCTGTCAGCCCTGTAGCCTGCAAGGTTGCAGCCAATTAGATCACGGCTTGTTTGCTATCTGTGTCAAACTAAGTTATACAAAACCACAAAAATAAGGTTTGGTTCTTATCCTGATACTGTCTCATTAACTACAACGTTGCACAATTGTATCAGAAATAATCTGACCCTCAGCTATAATAATTCACCAGGGTGATGTCATCTGAGCTGTCACCTTAGGTATAGGAGGTACTACACAAATAATCTTGATAACAAAATGACTCCCTTGCTTTTGGAGGTTGACTTCAGGGTCTTAGTTTCTTGTGTACAGATGAAAGATTGTGGCTGCTCCTCTTCATGACAACCTTGGGGTTTTTAACCCTTTGAACTTATTTTTAAGATTTTTTTTCTTTTTTCTAAAAAACCAAGGATTTACCACTGAAAGTGTATATGCTGTTGGTTCCTAGTAGAAATTTGAGGGGAGGTCAGTGCAAGGCCATTCACCTTTAGCTTGTACATAGAAAGTTTTTGAAAGGTCATGCTTTGGACTTTGCAAGATTTTGCCTAATTATACTTCAGGCCTGCCCCCTTTTTTTTTTCTAACTTCTGTTCCTCTCTCCCTTCCCCTCTCCTTCTTCCATTTGTAATTCCAGCAAGTATTTCATACTCCTGTTGTCAGCTGTAGGAGTGATATCCTGAAGGGAAACTTAGCTGAGATACAGTGGCCACCAGTCACTTTTGGGGGGTCAATTATTTCATGTCCACTGTGCCACGCTAAAAATCAAATTATTGCCATCTGGTTTGGGATTTATGTATTAGCATGGAAAGGTTAACTATTTTCACAGTTATTATCTATAACTCCATAATGCTAAATATCTGATTTTAGCAAACCATGCTGTTATTCCACCTGCTTCACAATATTCACGCCGGATGCTGTGAAATCTGACAGTGCCTTTTCATCTAAATTGGGTTCTCACTTGTGTCTTGGTCATCAGAAAGGCAGAAGTTACACTTTCCCCTGCATCTCATCATTGTCCAATTTCTTTTCTTTTCCTCCTTGGGTCACCAATCTAATGCTTGTGCCAAGATCTCCTCCTTAACATGTTGAATCTGCAATTATTTCTTGTGGGTTTTTACCTTTTTTTCTCTCTGCCAACTTCTGTTTTTTCTCTATTCTGCTCAGCAGACTAGAGCTGGAATCCCATCACTCCAACCATTACCTGTCTCTATCCCTTTATTGTTAAAAGAAAAAAAATGAAAAAAGAAAATATTTTACAGTTCAAAGTCTCTTGAACTTGTATTAGCATTAGGTTTGGAAGTCTTGAGTTTCCACAACATTTCGAAATGGAAGGGTGGTGCAGCTAAGAAGAAAAAAATAACAAGCCTAGAGAAGATTATTTGCCTAAAGTGTAGGGTTAAAAAAACCCAACCAAGTCAGAAAGCTTAAAAAACCCCAAAACGAAACAACCACACAGCATTTTCTTACTACTAATCTTATTTCTGTTTCTCCCCCACTCCCCATTGCTCTGCGAATTTGTAATTCACTGCTTCCAAAGGTTCTTCAAACTTGTTCTACTGGTTTTCAGAAGCAGACAGACTTGTTTTTCTAAGCTCTTCAGTACACCAACTGAATTTATTTAATTTTTCATTTTGCTCCTGCAAAGAACCCCGGGATGCTCCTTGAAGGGCCCTAAATCAATCACTCCGTTGTATCCTATGGATATATTCAGTGTGTACTCCACAATGCCATAATTACCTGGTGTACAAAACCATACAGAGCCACGCTCAAATGAAGGCACTGTTTAACAACTGTATAGACCTTGATCCTTGATGGAAAAGTGCCTTATCATAACTAATGCAGCCAGCTGCAAGGGGAGCAAATATTAATGAAAATCCTTCCCTTGCTCTATCACAGACAAAATAAAGGAGGAGAGCTATTGCTTCGCTGTCATGGGTGGAAGGGGCTTCACAAGGGCCTCGTAAAGGTGTCCTGGAGCGAGATCCACCCTGTTTTCTTCCATATCAAAGTTGTCCTTGAGGAAGTCCTACCCTGGTTTCTTCCATATTTAGGTCCCAAGGGTTGGTAGGGATTCCCCAACTGTAAAGCTCAAGGGTCACTTTAACGTGGCAGGATGTGGGATGCCCCTTTGGAGCTGTCAGAGCCTTGGAAGCATGATTTTTGCATGTGTGTAAACCCCGAAGCATAGCTGGGAAGGTGGAAAAGGTTCAGAATTGCTGCCACGATCTGGGGAGGCCGTCAGGGTAATTAATGGGAGTTCTGTATGAAACGGGGCACGGGCAGGAAAGGCAGTGAGAAGATCAAGCTCCGAGGTCCGTGCTTGGATCGGAGATTAGACTGAGCCAAGGGCCCGTGGCAGCCCCGCGGTGAGAGGGGCTCGGCCCCGGCCAGGAGCTTTTCCTGCCCGAGTCCGTGCTTGGTTCGGAGATTAGACTGAGCCAAGGGCCCGCGGCAGCCCCGCGGTGAGGGGGGCTCGGCCCCGGCCAGGAGCTTTTCCTGCCCGAGTCCCGCGGGCTGAGGCAGCGGGGCCGGGCCGGGCCGGATCCCCGGGCCCAGGCGGGAGGGGAGGCGCGGGCGCCCCCTGCAGGGCCGCGCCGGGAGGCGCCGCGGGAGCGGGCGGGACGGGGGCGGCCCCGGGGCCGGGACAAAGCCCGGGGCGGCGGCAGGGGCACCGCCCGTCTCCCTCCGCCCCAGATGTCCCCGCCGCCGGAGGGGAAGGGGGGCGGGCCGAGGCGGGGCCGGGGCGGGCGGAGCGGGGAGCGAGGGAGGCGCCCAGCGGGGAGAGCACCGGGCGGGCTGAGGCAGCGACGGAGCGGGGTGGCCGCGGCCCTGGCACGGCGGCGCCCGGGGGCGGGAGCCCAGGGGCCGGGCGGAGGAAGAGGAGGGGCGCGGGCAGCGGCGAGCGGAGCCGTCTGGAGCAGCCGCCGCGCCGAGGCGGCCACGGAGGTGAGCGAGCGGCGGGAGGAGGCCCCTGCCCGGGCGGGGCTGACACCGGCCCCGGGGCTGGGGGTCCCCGCCGGGTGCCCGTGCGGAGCCGGGTGTGTGCGCGGCGGAGGGCGGCGGGCACGGGGTGCAGAGCCGGGGCAGGGCTGGGCGCTCCCCGCTGCTCGGGGCTCCCCGGAGGGAGGGGGTCGCGCTGCCGGGCGGCTCCGCGCCGTGCGTGGCCGGGCGGGCAGGGCAGGGCAGCGCTGAGCCCGGGCCGGCTCGGGCGGTGGCTCGGTGCGCGGTGCCGGCGGGGGTGCCACGGCGTGACCCCGGGGCTGCCGGGCGCCGCTGCTGCCGCCGCGAACAAAGAAGCGTGCGGGGAGCAGCGCTGCCCTGCTGCTGCTGCACAAAGTCCCGAAAACGCCCGCAGCCGGCAGCAGGAACGCGGGGTGAGGAGAGGATTCGCTGGTGGAGCCTCGCTAGGAGGAATGTTTCTAGGATGGAAGGATATATTCGGTTCTCCTCGGGAGAAAATGCAAGACTTGCTGTGGTTTTGAGGCCACTGTCATATCTGCTCATTGTTTGTTGTTGGGTTTTTTTTTTGCATGTGGCTGATCACGCCTCGTAATGACAAATTTTCTTTCTTGATTAATTCAACAGTATTAGGAAGAATAAGGGATACGAGCCCTTGACTTTGGTCTTTGTTGTCTGCGTTTGCAGCTGACTGAATTATGACTTGCATGTAGGGTTAAAAGTGCTGTCTCCTTTATTTCAGAGCTCTAGGGGAAGATGTTGTCTCTTCTGACATCTTGCGATTGAGATACCTGAGAACAGGTTCAGTAAGAATCAAGTTCCTGAAGAAGACACTACGAATGTATTGAAACAAGAAGCTGTAAACATTTTTTTTCCCCTGTCGACTGTGTTGCATTAGAAACCATAATGTGAAGCACTTCTCTGACACTCTCCCAGATGTATGAAGTCTGCAAAGCTCGCCGGCCAGACTGGCTGCTTTAGTCAGTGGCACTTGCCACATTTGTGGTGTGTATACAGTACTCTGAAGAGAAATCGCTTTTTTCATGAAATTCCCAGAAGGAACATTTTATTATGGACAGCTTTTTCTGTATGTATATCCAGAGAGATTAATGCCTAGAGTTGAAAGGCGTTCAGTGTACACTGCAAAGTTGGCTTTCCCTCAGCTTTTCCAGATGTATTGTCTCCCCTGTACGCTGGGAACACGCACAGCTGCCTGAGCCGCAGATGCAGCCATGGAGCTGCGTGAACTTGTGAGCCCCGCCAGGAGTCTCCGAGGGCTGGTCCCTGCCACCGCTGCACGATGCCAGCTGAGCTGTGATGGTGCCCTGCTGGTCCCAGCACAGGGCACAGATGGAGTGACAGCCGTCCTGCAGAGGAGAGGCTGCTGAGTTTTACCCTGAGCAAGGGTGCCCGGTCGCCGTCACCTCTGCCAAGTTCTGCGCTCAAGCTCGTCCCGTGCCGGGATGTCTCCCCGCTCCTGAGATGCTGAAGGTGTGCTGCAGCTTATGACACGTCCAGGAGAGGAAGCTTTATAAAATGGCTCAAACCAGCTTGCTGCAGGGAAAGCAGTTCTACTGTAGGGAGTGGGTTTTCCACAAGCTTCAGCACTGCCTCCAGGAGAAAGCGAGCTGCGGCGGCGGCGCTGCCAACAAACCATCTCTTGTAGCCAATCCTGGGAATAACAGCGGTGTTGTCTCCGGGAAAGGAGCTGCCTGGGGTGTGCTGCTGGTAGGAGGGCCCGGCAGCGGGAAGACAGCCCTGTGCACTGAGTTGCTGTGGCCAAGCTCACCTGCAAACCTGCAGCGAGGCTTGCATCGCCAGGCCCTGGCCTTCCATTTCTGCAGGGCCCAGGACTCGGACACGCTCTGCGTTGGAGGCTTCATTCGAGGGTTAATCACACAGATCTGCCGCAGCGGGCTGATCCAGGGCTTCGAGGACAAACTAAGAGATCCTGCTATTCAAAGTCTCTTGCAGCCCGGGGAATGCGAGAGGAACCCTGCTGAAGCGTTTAAAAGGTAAAAACAAATTTAAAAACAAAAACCCCGACAAAACAGCCCCGTTGAAAGCAAACCCAAAATAAAACAAACAAGGAAAGTCTGCTGTTTAGGTCTTCCTTCCAGTGAGCCTAAGATGCAGAGAGTTTAAAACATGTTTGTTTCATGGCTTGTTATCTCTGTCAGAGCGTGCAGACTTACCCTGGAAAAATCTAACTTTGTCGTTATAGCTGACATAAATAAATATTTACTTTTAAAACAAAGTTTATTATTAATAGTGAATTTATTTACATTTGTATGTTAGTACCCTCAGATGTAACTGGATGTTTTGGAAAGACTTGAAAGTAAGTGACTTCAGAGTGGAAAGTGCCTATTCCATGGTCTCTGTGTGCCATAAAGGTAGGGCAGTTGTCCTTCACAGACCTGGAACAGACCTTACAGGACCCTTGGAAAAGCTTCCAATAACATGCTCTGTCCAAGAGGAAACTGGGCTAATGGATCTCTGGGTCTGATCCAGCACATCGGTTTTATGTTTGTCTAAAAATATGTGGTAGGAAAATGTCAATTAACTCCTTATGTTTCTTCTCACAATATGCACAGATTGTGTCAAATCTTTATTGCTGCTTCTTCTGTAAGTACTTCAAAGTGTTGATGGGATCGGGAATTGATCAAGAAATTGATCAGCCTGCCCCTTAAGGGGTTTGTCAGCTGTCTAAGCTGAATGGGAAAGAAACAGACTTGTTTTACTAGTGTTCCCTAACACACCATAGTCTCCTGAGTATGTCACTGATAATTCTGTTTCTGTGAGTATAAGGGTATATGAAAGGATTAATTACATGTATTTAAGTGTATATCCATAGGTATGCTTAGAACAATGTACAGTCTTGAGCACAGCCTGTGTCTATTGGTCTTTATTCCTTTGGGTCACAGTGAAGGAAAATTCATGAAGGGTGAGGCTTGTCTTCATCAACAGAGCTTCAGTTGAATGTGTTGCCAGCATAAAACTTGTCTGCAATATTGGTTAAATGGAATTTTTTTTGGTGCTGTGTAGTGGTGTAACTTTTTGCGGTACTAGAGGGTTTATTGCCTGCTTCCAGTATAAAATTCCTCTCCTCTATTTTTTCTTTTCCTGCCTGCTGGGATTGTGGAGGCAAGCACTGAGGTTGAACTGTGGTGCTTGCTGTCATTGTCATGGTGGTGTAAAAGTGCCTTCTAGTTCTGAGGGCTGTTATGTCCTTGCCTGCTGAATAAACAGGATGCATGTCCACATTGTTCTCAGCGTAGTGTCTTAAAGCAGATACTCTAAACCGAGACTAGTTCTGGATGTTTTGTTTGCTGCTAAGTGAATATGCAACTTCTAACAGCTATTAGGGTCCTAATTTCAGAGGTATTAAGCCCTCTTAAATTCTAATGAATCAAAACTGGGTGCAATTAAGTGTCTATAAATGGAATAGCAGACTGGCCATCTAGCTTCAGGCAGTCTTTTAAAATCATGAAAGTGGATTAATCTGGTGTGTAAGAGACTGTTTATGTTTAAAAGTCTATTACAGGGAAATCTGACTAATTTAGTACAGCCAAGTTGTCAGTAAGAGCTGGAATCCTTCCTCTTGTGAAAGTGATTGCTTACTGCTCAGAACAGGAGCTTGGTAAATGTCTTGAGACAAAAATGCAACCTAGAAACATAAAATTCTTTTTATTAACATAGGATTTATAAATGATGGGCTGGTTTGAGGAGGTCAATAGACATGGTTCTTGGATTTGTAGCAGAAAAATAAAATCAGCACAAGATCCAGCAATGGTCATTTCCTTCTCGAATTGTGCAGCACTGATTGTGAACATGGGGCAGCACAGCAGCTTCAGTCAAGGAGGTTTTTCTTTTCACCCTTCATGTATTCCCTTGCTCCCACTTCTCCTGATGTCCTGCTCTCAAAAGCAGCTGTGGTGGCAGGTCCTGGTGCTCCTGTTTGAGAATTGAGGGCGATGAGGTGTTGGAGACAAGGGAATAGAAGTTTTCAGCGCTGTGGCAGGGGACCAGGAGGTGGCTGCTGAGCCGAGCTTGTTCTGCTGGGTGATACAATCTCTGTCCACAAACACGGGGCACTTGGCCACCCCCTTCCCACCATCAGACACCTCCGAGTGACCTTTTGCTAGTGTGGGAGCCGTGCAGGGAATGTTTTAACAAAACCATAATTTAGGATGTTCCGTGGTTTCTAAGCCTTGCCACTGAGCGCTTCGATGCTGGGCTCGTGTGTTCAGAGTTTAAGTGGAGGTTGTTGAGGTGTGAAATGAGTTCTAGGAGACTTTCCTGTCAGATGATTGCACCTCTCATTGTGTAAAGGCACTGAAGAAGCACAAAGTGCTTCATCGATTCTTGCTTTATTTTAGTTTATTCAGTAGAAGAGGAGAAAGATTTTTCTGTAAAGGCGCTGTCAAATTTTTGCTCTGCTTTTCACAGCTGCTCCAGACCCAGCCATGTATTCATGGCCTAAAATGGAAAGACTTCTCTTCATAAATGCTAAACAAGATGATACCACTCTATTTTTGTGCTGATTGTCCTGGAAATACTGAGAAAGAAAAGCTTCTTAATGTCTGGTAACATGCTCGTTTATAAACAATGTAAAGTCTGTTAGCTAAAATGGTGACATGTTTTCCTGAAGGATGTTTCTTGAAAAGATTTTCAGCAGTCCTGATGGTCTTAGTGATACATGTGCAAGTGATGACCCTCAGAGTTAAGATGTTTCTCACACTGTTTAAATGTCTCCTCTTAAAAACTTCTTATGCATTTATAAGCTTTAAATGCCCTAAAAATTCTTTCAGGGGCAGAAAGACTTTCAAAGATCAGAGTGGAAAGTGTCTTTCAAGAACCAAAATTCTTTCAAAGAACCAGAAAGACTGAATTATACAGATGTATTTAGCATTTTGAGTTTGTTGCTGCACTGACAGCTGAGAGAAAGAGCAGCTACTTACAGCACTTCTCTTATCAGGCACTCAGTGCTGGAGCAGAAAGCAGCTTAAAATGTGAGGGAGAGTGCTGAACCCTCACACTCAGATTTTCAGTGAAAGTAAAGCAGAAGGGAAGGAAAAGATGTTACAGACACCAGAAGTTGAGAAATGATGCGATAAACAAAGAATTTAATTCAAAAGGACCATTAAGCTCTTCTTCCCTGTTGACACAGAAAAGTTAAATTCTGAATAATTTTGTCATGCTATCTCTGGGGTTGTTTGGGTTTTGCTGCAGCAAGTTTGTGCTCCCAGTGATTTGTAGGAATACAGGCAGATACCTCTTATCCAAGGCCATGAGGGCATAGAGCAACCCTGATACAAACTGTGGCAATGCTGAGATTTGTGCAGACCAGGCTGTGGAAAATTTCCCTTATGTTCCTGGCTGGTGTTTTCCAGGCAGAGGAGATGATGTGAAACACCCTCAGACAGCAGGGGAAGGCACAGCATTGCCATGGGCTGTGCTGCACTTGAGTGTCTTTCAAGAACGCAGAGCTTGCTTCATTCACAGCACAGGGTCTGTCACTAGCAGTGTGGGCATGGTTTACCCTGCAGAGCTGATTCTTGTTTGCAGCCATTGCTCTTGAGTTTGAAAGATGCCCAAGACCAGAGAATTTAGAGGTGGAAGGTATTAAATAGCATCATGTTTTTAAAGTCCTACCAAACTCACCTTCAGTGTGTGTTGGTCTGGCACAAACTTAAACCAAACTTTGAATTTTCCTTGGGTGTGTTGCTGTAATTACCAAATCACCAAAAAATGGTAAATTTCCACATTTCCCAGCAGGTTGGTGCAGGTGGAGCTGCTTTGCTCTCATTCCCAGGTGAAGTTTCTTTCCAGTTTCTGGGTGTCTTTTCAGGGAATTTCAAATCTTGTCAAGTTTTCACATCCTTATTTCTCACAAACTGAATTTGGGTCAATGGTGTCCAAGTGATTTTTTGCTTGTGAGGTATCCTAACATCTAATTACTAAAGTATTTCTCATACAACTATTTTAATGTAAGAGGGTCTAGGTGATTTTTACCAGGAAAAAGAATAAAGCCATGAATTCAGATTTCCACTCTACTGCATTGCTGAAGTTGCACTCCCATGCACGTAGATGTCCCTAATCAGTAGAGACCCAAAAAACTCAGACATTTAAAGAAGTAAAGCCACAAAACCAAACCAGAAAGAACAGCTGAACAAATCTATTACTCTTTTAAGAGCTTCACAGAAGTTCTCTCAAGCTGATGTTACATCCTCTTTACCAAAAGTGAACATAGGGAAGCTGTATCATAACATAGGGAAGGTATATATATATATATTTATTTTTTGTTCAGAAAGGACACCAGATTCTATGCATGCTGGTGCTAAATTCAGTGCAGTGGTTCCTTTTTCAGATTCCCAGAGTATCAGAGCTTTTCTTTTGTTTCTAACTCCTCATCTCTTCGTGAGCATCAGATTTGCCTTGTGACCAATGAAGTTAAGTGATTAATAGTTTTATAGTTCTCTAGAATATGCAAATACCTGTAGGCTTGAGTGTAAGGAAGAGGTGTGAGGGGTCATGTAAGGTTCTCTGCTGACTGCAAGTTTGAAGCAGGGGTTTATGCTGATTAAATTTGAAAGCCTTGTGTGAGTTGTGTGAGTCACTCCCTTGGACAGCGTTGAAGTGCAGCAGGGCCTGTGCCAAGTGTTGTTATCTATGTAAAGTTCCTTCTGCCTGCTTGGAGAACTCCAAAGGGTTGAGCCTCTGGTGTTTTGTCTTTGGCAATGCAATGGAAACCTCATAAAGGGCAGAATTCAGAGGAAAAACCTCTGAGAGTCAGCCAGAGCTAACAAGCATTTCCTTCCCCCAGCCCTTCACCTGTATTGCCTTTCCACGTTACTAAGTTATTTATCTTTTTTTTCCCTCTTCCCTCAAGAGTTGTGTATCCTCAGAAAGTTGCAAATTGTGGGTGATGTCTAAATGATGTGGGGGTAACAAGTTTTGTTCCAAGTTCTGGATTCTTTGTCTGACAATGTAGAAAAACAGTGGTTTGTTCAGCAAACCTTCTGTGACTTTTGTCCAGGGACTTTCAGTCTGTAGTACTGAAGTGCATTTTTCCTGCTTGGATGAGGGAAAAGATTCAGACATTGAGTTGTAAACGATGACAGATGAAGTGTGAAGAAGCTGTTCATTTTTAGAACTCTTTGTGCCATCTTTGAAGTCAGTAATATAATTAAAATTATAATGGGTTGTGTAGGCTTTATTGAGCAATTAACTAGTGAGCTTTTTGTTGGTTTGGAGTAGCCTGTTCTTAATTGCAAAAATCTGAGTGCGTTTTGGAGTAAATTTGAGATGAATTGGGAGTATCCTGACTTTGTAGGGTACAACCATACAAACTTGGGAGTTTCCCTTGCTAATGAATTAACCACAATGTGTGCTTCTACTGCAGTTTGCAGCACCCCAGTTCCAAGACTGCTGTGAAGAGGTGAAAGAGTTAAAGATACCTGAGCTTGGGCTGCTGGAAACCCAAAAGCTGCTGGGATTTCTATCAATTTACTCTAGAGGACATCAGTAATTCAGTATTAATCTTTCATAGGTGATAAATGACTCAGGTTTTGTCACCCAGGTCTCAGACTGGCTGGGAGTGATCTACATTTTTTCTGATCTACTTCCATGTGGAAAGGGCTGCTGCAGAGCCTTTCCCTGTGCTTCCAGAGCTTCAGTACAATCTTGGGAGCTGTAGCTCTCCAGTGGTTGCAAGAAGGATGTGAGTAAATAGATTTTGTGTTAGACTCTCTTAATTTTGTAGAGCTATAAATGATAGAAACAAAGGCAAGCACTAACTGTATCCTGTGTCATGCAAAGAAGGATCTGAATGCATAACACATTAATTGCAAGA